>CAAKHD010000251.1:73673-98561 GCA_901007705.1 Fistularia tabacaria | reverse complement strand
GGTGGTGTGGGTGGGGGAGGGGGTGGGGGGTGTGGGGTGGGTGGGGGGGGGGGGGGGGGGGGGGAGGGGTGGGGGGGGGTTACCAAATGGAAGGAAGCAGCTTGGTAAAGGTTATTTGAATTTAGTTTCTTATCCATCCACATTCCTTTGTAGGATCTAAGACAAAATCAAATTATCCAGTGCAGCTGTATGCTGCATGCCACTTAGCAAAGCAGATGGCAAAATATTCATATGAAAATGAAAGTGTTCTCAGTATCATTCATATTCCTTGGTACTTTGTAACTCACAAATATGGGTCTAAATATTAAGAGACCTGCCTCGGTTGAAGACCTTTTCGACTGACAGCAGTGGTTAACGCTCCTTCACTTAACTCCTTTACTGGTATTTGGTTCCCCCAATACAACAGGACAGTATTTTTTTATTTATTAATTAATTAATTTATTTATTTTATGATTGTTTGTAGATTTCTTTTTTCGCCGAGTTGGCCACTCACAAACATATTTCTAAAGGGATCATTTGATAAGATGCAAACTTCATCTTTCTCTTTAAGAGTAGTCAAGATTTAATTCAGCCTTCCCATCTGCCTGCCTCTACCCTATTTCCAGTTCTTTCTCAGAGAGAGGTTGTTTTGCCTCTCTAGCCTTTTATGTTATTTTCTCCTGTACTCTGTCTCTCGGCTTGTCATTAATCTAATTCGGCAGGTACCGATTCATCCCCGGGGAGGAGTGTTGTGGAAACAGGTCTCAGATAACTGAGCGCAGAAGCAGTGAGAATCCAAGAGGGGAAGTTAGCGTCGCACTGGCTCTTTGTTATGCTGAAAAATTAGCAAAATACACTGTGTGTTGTCAG
The DNA here is from genome assembly GCA_901007705.1 of Fistularia tabacaria. Classification (NCBI taxonomy): domain Eukaryota; kingdom Metazoa; phylum Chordata; class Actinopteri; order Syngnathiformes; family Fistulariidae; genus Fistularia; species Fistularia tabacaria. The sequence goes on along the minus strand of CAAKHD010000251.1, from coordinate 97,712 downwards.
CTACATACCCTTTGGGACTCTTTATGTGAGCGTGTTTTTATCAGAGTTTGACAAGACTTGTGTTTGTTCACGGTTGCATGATGTCTTCCCCTCCCTTGTCATGCATGACTGCTAAGATTTTGGTGGGTTCTTGCTGCCTTGTTTCAAATTTAATTTCAGGGCTTGATTAAAACATATTAGTCAATGAGCTCCTATGTACACCAGGACATGGTGGGTTACTCAAAGGAGTTATATCCTCACGTAAGATGCAGCCCTTTCACTTACGTATATACATTCTGTTCATCATGGGAGTGACACCTGAATGGGCTTTAGTGGAATTTTGTATTTTGAAGATTAAGTCATCCCTTTTGGTACATTCTCCCACAATTTAAAATTTGCCAATACAGAGGTATCACATTTTAATGCATATTAATGCTCGGCCTTTTGTTTCTGTGTCTGGAATCCCAGTGATGGACACCAAGGCAGTCTTTGCGACGCTGTACAGCGTGTGCGAGGAGAACGCCACGTTTTTCTCTGGAGGGGCAAAGGGCCCACAGGGAGATTCGGCCCGGCGGCTGGTGGAGACCATGAACCTGATCCAGGAACATGCTCGCAGTCTGGAGCCCGTCATCACCGGCTTTGCCGCGGTTTACCACCATTTCGACTTTGACCCACACATACCCGCTAATGGATATCGCTCTCTGGTCAAGGTATGTTGCAACATGTTTTATACATCGGTTTGTATTTAGTACAAAAAAAGGTTGTTTTGGGGATCTTTTTTTCTTACTGATGCTGACCCACATTTTAAGATAAGAACATTACTGATTTGAATTTTTTTTATTGTTGCTGCTGCAACACCCAAATTTCCCCTATGGGGATCAATAAAGTCTTATCTTATCTTCATAGCTAGTATAGTGATTTCTGTAATTAAGAGTGTAAATATAATTTCTTTTAATTGTTTATTAAATTGATACAATTCAGCAATAGCATTCAAAGGCTTGTAGAATATATAATATTATTCTCTATATATATTCCGTCTGATAGTTCATCTCACAACTTCCTATAAACCATGACACTATGGCCCAAATGGAGTAACTATGGCAAGCCAACACACTGTTATAGGTATTAGTAATGAGCTGTGTGTAAAACAACTAATTCCAAATGTCTCAAAGAGAGCAGAAAATGCAGATTTTTCCATTATCTGCTCAAAGTGGAGTAGACGTAGAATTAGCATGGGGATGTTCTAGTCACATCATCTGTGTTTTTCCCCTGGCCAGTGTGGAACAGGAGTCAGTCTCAGACGAAGAAACATGCTCAATCATCCCCTAGCTCCCTCCGCTGATGCAGCTGACCCTCTTCACTGTCAAGCTTATCTGTCGGGAACTCAAGAAACGTCATACTAGCCTACTGCTAAAAGGGAAAACTGGCCAGCGTCATTGTTTGTATTTCTGAAAGGTGTTCGTCAGAGCAAGCTCCCAATGTTGCTGATTCGGCGTCAATGTGTTTTTTTTTTTTGGGCTGTAGTATATAGATGAGCACCATCTGCTGGACGAGCAGCATTTCCAGATAGGGCAGACTTTTGTTTTTTCTGGTCTGGAAAAAGTATTGACTTTGGCAAATTAGACTTGGTCTGTCCAGACCTCTTTAGGCCTATTTTTTGGCTCCCTTTGGCCAATAGAATCAGGAGAAAAATGTTTTGGTCTGGCCTATTTCTTTCTTTAATCTTATGCAGCTTGACCACAATATATTCTCAAAATCATATCTTCATGCCTTTGATGATCTGATCTCCAGCCACACTTTGCCTTGCAATCACTTTGTTTCAAAGTCAGTCCATTTGTTCTCCAGATTGATTTTATGCAGTAAATCAGGTCAGATAAATGCCTATAGCTTCAAAATCTATTCCTACTGTACCCACTGTGTTTTATCTTCTCTAGATATTGATGAAACGTCATGACCTTTGGTGGCTGCAACCCACCACAAGCAAATGAATCTGGCCAAGCTGCAAAAGCGCGCCATTTTCTAGTCTCTTGATTTCCCCATTCTTGATCCCCCTCCCCTTTCAATGCTCACACTAATCTGTAACACCCTCATGGAGCAGCAAGATTTCACAGGCTCCTCCACTCGGTCACATTTAAGTAAAGCCATCAGTCGTTTATTTACGTAATACTGAAACTGCTAATCTTCATTCCACTTAAGTAGCCCAAGACAATGTGCCCTTTTCTAGAGGATTACATAATGGAACAAATGCTTTGCCAACTAAGTATGTTGACCTTTGACAAGGTTGGTGGTTTACTGTATCACTATTTACTGTATCAAAACCAACTACCTCTCTTCAATGTATTCATCAAAGTACAATTTTTCGTTTTTCTTGTATAGTTATAAAAGCTTTGTTAAGAAATCAATAAAATTCTCAAAAGTCACACAGTCATCAAGACAGTAGCAAAGAAATATTGAAAGCTCCAATCCTCATCATATTTTGGAGTAATACTTTACCACTTAATAACCTTTATCACCTTTCCAGGTGTTGCGTTGCTGCCTCCTCCACATCATCCACAAGGGGCGCTACATCACCGCCCACCGGCGCAGTATCTTCTTCAGAGTAGCTCACAATGCTGGGGAGATGGAGGCATACTGCAATGCCCTGTGTCAGCTGCGTGCCCTACTCTATCTGGCCCAACGGATGTTACATGACAACAGCCAGGGCAACCTCTTCTTCCAGGACGAAAGCGGGCTCAGTGAGAGCTTTGTCCGAGAGTACTCTTCCATGCACAAGGGCTGCTTCTATGGCCGTTGCCTTGGATTTCAGGTAAGAGGCACAATGTAGCATTTTGCTAGTAGCACAGAAGGTTTTAAATGAGCGGAGGGATACCAAAATCTCTGGGACATGACTCTCTGTCTTCAATGTACAGCTTTTTTTTGGTCAAAATGGGAAGCTGAAAAGAATCGGATTGGCATTTACAAGCAATAGGCCCTAGTTAATAAGGAATATCTGTTTGCTATACAGAAATGTCTCACAATCCTGCAGGCTTTTTTCCAATTGATTGCATCAATAGAATGGCAATGCACGCACAGTTCTGGATATCTGCCAAAGAATTTATTTCAAAAGAAAACTCATTCCCTAGGAAACACAGATTGTTAAGAGATTGCCTTAAAATGCCCCTGAGAGAGGAGTAGGAAAAAGGGCAGTCATGCCTCATAACAGCCAGAAAATAGGAAGCTACAAATAAGCAAGTACAATGAGGTGGTCACGAAAACCTTGCAAGTACCCAGACATCTAATTTGTAATAATGTTAAACATGTTCTATTCTTAAACCTCCTATGTTCATTCTCCAGTTTACTCCATCAATCCGGCCTTCCCTGCAGACCATTGCTATTGGCCTTGTGGCCTTTGGGGAGAACTACAGACGGCATCAGTCAGGATTAGGTCAGCAACACCTGGTCCACATTCTCTCATCACACTTCACTTTATCGTTCATAGATAGCACCTTCCACATTGGCCCTCAGCCCCAGAACTGTGTACCTTCTGAATGTGTATTCGATTGCAAATTTTCTTTCATCCTTTCGTGTCTTATTTACTTCATGTAGCGGCTGTGCTGGGTTTGAAGCGTGATTGAGGCATGTCGATAGAAATCCTTAGCATCACATATATAAAGAACATTCACTTTGACACACGCTCATTTGCTCGAACCACAAACACACATGCAATTAATGTGCAATTATGCAATTCATCATGCAATTATTCAACATTCCTACGTTTAAAATGACATTGTCTCTTTCACCGTCACTTATGCTCTCTGCTGCATCACAGTGGAGGCAGGAGGTATTACACCATATGGTGAGTTTGCCCAACACTTCCCCAACCCTTCCTGAGTGTCCTCTCATGAAATTGGAAGCTGTACATCTCTGAGGGCTACTTTTGTTACATAGCCTCTTTCATGCTATTTGGCCGCTCACACAGTAGTTCAAGCAGCTTTGGCTGCTGTGTCTGTTCAGATTCAATTTTGACATACACTCATAATGCTGGGTTGTAAATTCTTACAAACTGCTCATTTTTGCAACTCGTGGAGCCTTGAGGGTAAGGCAGACTCTTAATCACAAAGAGCATAATAGACATAAAGCAGTTATGTTGCTACATCCCTAGTGTGCTCCAAGTAAAGCCACTTCACCTTATTTGCTCAAAGTCCCGAGATGCACGTTGTTGTACTAACAGCAATCTGTCTTCTCTTCTATTCTTTGAGGAGTAATCCGAGTCAGTTCACATATCCTAACAATGCTGTATTGGACTCAGTCAAGCCACCATTCATATACCCATAATTCTACCCTCGCTGATTGTTTGTCCTTTTGGAAATTAGTTTTCATAGTTTAAATATCTCTTATTCAATTTTCACAATCTCCTCCCCTATAAGCTGTCTCTTCAGGATTAGATTCTTAAATTGAGCTGCCAATTCTTCTTTTGCACAGGTATGTCCTAGGTGTCTGCTAACTATCAATGCACCTCTCCTCCCTTCCCTTAGGTGTTGCAGCCAGCTCTTTCTTTACCTCAGGGAAGTACGCTATAGACCCAGAGCTGAGAGGGGCCGAATTTGAACGTATTACTCAGAATCTCGATGTTCATTTCTGGAAGACCTTTTGGAACATCACCGAGACCGAGGTGCTGTCGGTGAGTGGTTAATGTGTCCAGTGACAGTACAGTACACACACGGAGACAAACAAGGTGTCAGGCATCTCTTATCCAGTCATGGTGCTATCATAAGCACACCATAGCACTGACCTGTCAATCATAGTAAAACATCATCAGGAATATTTTGTGACAAAATTACCCTCCTGTGATTCTGCTCATTAGCATTTCTGCCCATTAGCCATTGGTAAGAACAGAGTAGAATACACTTCATTCAGTGAGGTTCGTGATTAATCTCATTCTGCCTTTCCTTCTCCATTTTTCATCACCCCATCATTTTTTCCGTCTCCTTCTGGCCCCCAGAGTCTCGCCAGTATGACCTCCACTCAAGTCAAGGTGAACCGTGCCCTTTCTGTGCCTCCCATGCCCTTTGACCTTCCTTTGGCGGCCAACCACCGGGCCTCTGTAACCATAGCGCCGCCATCGGCGCACATCGGCTCTGCTCCTGTGCAGATGAGACTCATTTCCTATGACTTGCGAGAAGGACAGGTATCATACTCATAATTCATTCACACAAAGTTGCCACAGTAGTAAAAAAGGCAATCAAGGTGCTTAATGATCTCAAACTGTGCTACAATAAAAGTCTTGCGGATTCTCATAGCAGCTTGTTTTACCCCTTCAAAGTTTAAATATTTGTTGTGTGACCTAGTTTATGGTAGTTTCCCCTTATCTTTTCAAAGCCAAGTGTATATATCATTCATTGAAATATTCATAATATTTCGAACGTTTTTATTTTAATATTTTTTTTACAGCAGAGGAGTGGCATTATCCCAGCTGCTTGCGCACACTGCAGCCTCTCCTCCATCCTCATAGCTCAAATCCCCTTCATTATTTTTCTTTTTCATTGTCATTTTCTGTAGCTCTGACTTTTTCTCTGTCCCTTAATTTTTCTCACCAAACTCCATTCAGTCATCAAACTCTGTTGTCATTATTTTTTATTTTGTAGCCCGGCACTTAATTTACATGCTATCGGCAATCACTCTTAGTCACTGAACATGGTCCAACAGAACAACAGTGTCCTTTACAATGACACAAAATACAAGTCTGCATCAGCAAAAACCTGCCCTCTCAGCCACCTTCCTCTCCTGGTTTTTGTTAACGAATGAGAATTAGTGGGTGCTCTTGCAGGTGCAGGAAAGGCTTGGCAGCCAAACTCTGCAGCACAGCTGCAATAGTTCTCTTATCCCCTGCTAATGCTAGCAATGAAATGCTACAGCAGTGATTCGGGCACTTTGTTTGAGACACACACGTGACAACAATCAACATTTGTCACTCTCTGTTTTTCATCCTCTCTGATCGTCCACTCTGTGCAGGACAGCGAGACCCTGCTGTCTCTCACCCGCTCAGAAGTGGGCGCCATCTCTCTGTCACTGGGGCTGAAGACCAAGCACCTCCCTTCGTCTCCCTGCCTCGTGATCCACTTCCACGGCGGGGGCTTTGTGGCCCAGACTTCTAAATCCCATGAGGTAAGACACTACTTTTTCACAGATGGGAGCTGTTTGCTTTACTCAAAACCAAAACGAGATTCCCTTGTGCAAGATGTGTCTTCCCTTTTCTTTTCCTAACAAAACCAGAGCTTTCGTTATGTCTCCGCTTTATTGCAAGGTGAAGGCGACACAGCATGTCATACAATTGGATCTGCTTTGATATGGTGTTAACTTATATAGTGCTTTCACATCTCGTTGTATCATAGGGCTTTACCCAAGACTGCATTCACCCATTCTCATGCACACACTCACATATTGGTAAGAAACTCCGTGTCTTGCCCAAAGTCACTTTGCTGTGCAGACAGGAGGAGTTAAGAATTGAACCACCGACTTCCTGATTTGAGGGACTCCAGCTTTACCAAAATAGTCACAGTTGCCCCCTGACAGTGATAACAATGGTTTTGAACAAACAGCCCCAGCGTGTCTGGTATGATTTGTTCTCAAGAATGTAATATGAAAATACTTGAGCAATGGAATTTTGGAAAAAAAAAAAATGTTGCTATTGTTTTAGCTGATACAGCACTGTGAATACCCTCTTTTGAAGGCAGAAGGTTTTTACACCATGATTGCCAGTCAGTTATAATGACCCCAAATTGGAGTTCTTTAGAAGAATATAGAACTACAATTCATAACTGCTTTCATTACTGCTCAGTCTTCTTTTCTTGATTATTAGATTATGTTTTAGAATGTCGGAAAACTGAATAGCCATCCATTCATTGTCTGCTGCTTATCCTGCAGAAGCCTATCCCAGTGGGGTACACCCTGGACTGGTCACCAGTTAATTTCAGGGCCAAATATCCTTACAGACAACCATTGCCTCACTCATTCATTTGGGGCCATTTTCCCATTTTTTTCCATTTAACCTTCTACATTTTTTTGGACTGTGGGAGGAAACCAGAGAACCCGGAGAAAACTCACGGAGACATGGGGGCCACACGCAAACACAACACAGAAAGGTCCCCTGTCAGAATTGAACCAGGGTCCTTCGTGCTGTGAGGCTGAAGCGCAAACCACTGCGCACCGTGCAGAATCTGAATATGCACGAGAATATTTAGAGTAAATGAGTTGGAATTAGATAACTTCAGCGATTTATTCAAAAATGAATGTAGTTTCAAGTTCAGCTCTTAGATCCCATAATTGATCTTAAATTACATTTTACAATATATACTACTGATTGTAATGGTAAATTGTGGTTTCAATGACTTCATTCATTATCTGGGCTTCTCTACCTGATACTGCCCTCCCCCATCAGACATCATTGTCAGATATAAGTTTCGAGTAATTGTCATCAAAATATATCATGCCTCTCATTCAATACCTCACCCTCCATCTGTATTTTCTCATATTTTAATGGAATGGGGACAGATGCTTGTTGACAGCTGCGAGCAAATAATTTTTCTCTCACAAAGTGTAGGTGCCTTGTTTATGATTATAGGGGAATAGGCATCAAGAGCGGATGACAAAAAAAAGGTTATTTGAAAGAAATGTGCAAAAACTTACGTCTTTTTTAAAAAAAAAATTTGGAAGGTGAAAGTGTCTTGTATCAGCTAAAGTGAAAACCTGTTTGGTTTAGGGGGCAGAACCAAGTAACTGCATGAATATCTGCGTTGGTCTTTAGGGTGTTCAGTGCAATTCGTCCGGAGTGCCCTCCTGGTTTTCAATGGGCCTCACTCATTTTCTCAACCACCTTCACCAGCTTATGCTGGTGCTACCTTCACGTGCAACCTCTGCATGGCGCAAGATGGCTTGCTGTCTCCTCTGCGATTCTTCTGCAAAATCACCAATGAGGAGGCGTCATCTTTCGGTGGAACCAGAGGATAAGTAGGGACAATTAGAGAGGGGCCTTGCAGGGATGTCATGTTGAATTAACAGTGAACTCTACAGCCTCGTAGTGAAAGATTACCCCCAGCACTAATGGAAGTCTTGCAAGACCATCCCACCCTCCCCTTTTTTAAAAAAAAAAAAAAAAAGATAAAAAAAGATATGTTCCCTCTCAAGCGTTTCCAATATCTCACAAAAGTCTTTTTGCTCCCTTAATGCCCCCTTTTCACATCTCCCTCCCGATTTATTTAGGCGCCGTGCACCGCCAGCCTCCTAATTTTACTTGGGTGCCTTTTGCTCTCACAATGCCTCGGGCAAGGCCAGGGCTGAGTGAATAAATGGAAAGTTCCCCCGAATGTGGAGGCTCAAGTCTCCCATCCCTGTTCTGTTCATGACACCTTACAACTCCTCCCAAGTGTTGAAGGGGTGAAGCAGGAGCTTTGATGCGCTTGGCACCCAAGGATACAGAGATCACAGGACTGTGCCCTGGCATAAATCTACTGAGTAACTTGGGCTGCATGCATATGCGCGTGCACACACATGCACACAATTTGGGTAGGGTTATAGGATTGTAGATTCATTTCTCTGCTTGACTTTGAAAGAATTATACTGCAGCTTCCATTAATATCTGCTGAGGGGAAAAATATATATCTGAGGCCCTTTGTCTGTTTGTGGCATTTGTCTTTGAATAGAATGAGTTCGCATCAAGAGGTTCCTGAGTCATGGCAAATCAGCCAACCTTGATCCTTTTTCTCTTTTAGGTCTTGCTTTTCATTCCTCACGCGGGTAATGCAGTGTCTGACTGGCAGATCCACCCATGTACTCTGACATGTGTTGACAATCATTGTCGGTCAGCAACTGCAGCTGCCTCTCATGTCACAAGCAGTCATAAAAACACGTACACTGACAGACCTGAGCTTCATACCCCCATTCACTCTTTCAGAGATTGATTGGAATAGAAGGGGTTCAGGAGAGCCATGGCTGACTTGTGGGCCTGCTACTTTGTTATTTTCATAGCAAATCAGTGATCATGTGACTGGATACAAAACCTTGGACTCCACTGGCTTCTCCTGGCATTTAAAAAGAACCCCATGATGAGCTTTGACGTTTATCCCTTCCTCACATTTCAAGGGCACTGCAATGCTGCCGCAGCGCAAAACTACTGATGATCAACATGAGAACAGCAAACCCAAGCTAGAAGCAACAACAGAAGGTGAAAGAGCTTAGTATTCTGTCAGCGAGTATGTAAGCGCAGACAGTCACTGTAAATCTTTTACCTGTTATTCCCAAACTGGAACTGCTGGGTCTGTTTGTTGTGATTCATTAGGGAGAAATGGAGGTGATTGTGAGGTTAGTACTCATTCTTCCTTTGTCTAGACTCAAAGCTGGAAAGCAGACAGATGACATCACAGGGACTCATAATTCTCATAACGTTTATCCTTGCTTCTTAATGTTCACCTCCATAGTGTACCCCTACCCATCTCAGCCTGCTCAGACCTGAGTGATTCGATAACAAGTCGTCAGCTTAAAATTCACACCTGCCATTCTCAAATCTCACTTCCGCACGCCATGTGTGAAGACTGACTGTGAGGATGTTTTTCAATGCCCGCAGGCAGTTTTACAATCTTTTTTTTTTGGTTATAATTTCCTTTAAGCCGAACCAAACAAAGATCAGTCTGATTTAATGTGACTATGTAGTCAGAGGGGTGCATCTGGTTAATATAACTTTTTTCATTTTTTTTTTTATTATTATTTATTTAAAGGGAAAATGAATATTCACGAAAATAAAAATGTAAATCTGCCAGATTTAGCCAATGGATACTTTCCATCCGTAGTCCCTGGCAGATCAAGAAAATATAAAGACATAGGTTTATAATATTGAAAATTAAGAACAACAATCATCCACAAACATCGACTCAGACATTGGTCAGAATTTAAAGAACAGTCATTGGTGGTCTCATGTCTGGTTCATCTTTAGCCAATATTTAAGTTTGCCACATTCATAATAATTAAAAACAGAGTCTCTAATATCAGCTGGGATGCTATTCCAGAACTCAGTTCCTTTAACTGATAACATCTGTTGACCAAACGCTGTGCGTCTGAGAGGTACTACACAGTCACCTTTAGTACAGGCCCTGGTTACTTTACTACTGGTGCTGGATTTGAACTTAATAAATATTGAAATCTTGAAGTTTCCAAATCATGGTTGAAAATGATAAGGAAGTAATTATTGATGCAAGTCAGTCTGTATTTATCAAAAGCAGGCATGGTTATCAAGCAACAACCAGGGGGAAGAGTGAAGTCCTCCAGAGGATTGATTCTCCCTGGATTGACGGATGGGGAAGACACAGTGCAAACACATACTGTAACAATATTTCTGACAACCAGTCTGAAACGGATCCCAGCATCAAGCGACTTCAGATATTACTCAGAAAGTTATGCAATCTCTTTCTCACCATGAAGACACAGCATGTAGGTAAAAAAACAGGGACATTGTTACACCAGGACGAGTTTAGAAAAAGGTTGGAGATTAAAGGAGGAGGGAGAAATCAAATCTATCCCCAGTAAGAGCCAAGCAATCATCCCAAAATACCCATTTTCAAAACATGTGATTATTCTTTGATATTTACATGTTTTCAGCCAGAACATATGTGTATATTCACTGCGACAAAAACCCTTTTCTCCTTTCTCCGGCCTTTCGCAGCCCTACCTGAAGAGTTGGTCCCAGGACCTTGGCGTCCCCATCCTATCAGTGGACTACTCACTGGCCCCCGAGGCACCCTTCCCCAGGGCCCTGGAGGAGTGCTTCTATGCCTACTGCTGGGCTCTGAGAAACCACCACCTTCTAGGTACCCCACATCACTAATTCTGTCTCACTTGATATAGATGCCCAAACACATCAAGGTCCAGCTGTAATCCAAGTGTGAAGGGGAAATTAAAGGAGTTCATCAGAATTAATAAACCATTGTAGTGCTTGACATAATGCTAAGATGTGCCTCTGTAAGTCCCAAACTACACCTAACTGGTCCCTATGTCCTTTGAAAGGATCCATTCATCATTTTGCTGTGCCACTTTTCTTTTCTCAATCATATCATGTAAATTGTATGAGGGAATGAGGGAGTAGCAAGCTCATTGGGAAAGCAGTTTGATACAGTATGTTTGCATGTGAGACATACAGGAGGACAATATCATGATAATACAACAACCTCTAACATCTACAGTATATCAATAGTTCAATAGCTGAACAAAGATAACCTTTGCTTATGTGGGGAAACGGTTTTTGAAGCCTAAATTCTTCACCATAGTCATCATAATTTTCTCTCCCGTTTCCCCACAAACTTGTTGTTTTCTTATTGCCCCAGGCTGGACTGGTGAGAAGGTCTGCCTGGTTGGTGACAGTGCGGGCGGCAACCTGTGCGTGACCACATCAATGCGCGCTGCTGCCTTCGGAGTTCGAATGCCAGATGGTATTGTGGCAGCGTATCCAGCCACCTTGCTGACCGCCTACGCCTCGCCCTCCCGCCTGCTTACGCTCATGGATCCCCTTCTGCCGCTCAGCGTGCTCTCCAGGTGTCTCAGTGCCTACGCTGGTACGTGTGTTTAGTTCTAGTGTTGTGTTTTTCTTGTCTTTTTCAATCAATATAGTATAACCTTCAACCCTTTTCCTTCATTCAAGTGCTCCTGTTCTTGATGCAAATTGGAAACTTGTGCAGAGCAAATTTAATCTGGTGTTAAGCCAAGAGTTTCTTTTTTTTTACTTACAGATGCAGTGAACTTTATCCTCAACTTGTAATTTAATTCCATTAATCCTTTGATTCCCCTTGTTAAAAGTATGTATTTATCAAAATGACCCATGGGACACCTTGCATCAAAGACAGCAACATTGAAAATCTGTGTAACAAAACTGGAAAGGCATGAGGATATTTAGCTTCTTCTCTTCCTTTCAGCTTTTCCCTTCAGGGGTTGCCAAAGTGAATCAATCCCCATCTAACCTTATTTTCTGTATCCTCTTCTCTCACACCAACTAACTTCATGTCCTCTTTCAATATGTCCATAAATCTTCTCTTTGGTCTTTCCCTAGACCTCCAGATTGGCAGCTCCAACCCCAGCATCCTTCTACCAATATAGCCACTATCCCTCCTCTGTGCATGACTGAACCATATCAGTCTGGCTTCTCTGACCTTATCTCGAAGACACCTAACGTGCTGTCCCTTTGATAGAGTATCCATCCTATCCATGAGGATATTCCGCTAAAAGCCCAAAACAGATAAATGAATAGCAGAATAATAGTATCACATAACATGACAGTTTTCAGGTGATGGCTTGCATTATAAGTTTCTTGCCCCCAAAGCGTCCCATTCCCAGCAGTAGCCCAGCTTACTTGCTAGTGTTTTCATTATTTACTGATTTTCAATAACAACTAATGCATTGACACAGTTCATGGAAAAATGGAAGATTGTCAGACATTTTGTCATCCCTAAGTAAATACTCCACACTTTGTGTGCTTTCAGTGGCTGGAATGCAACAATTCTTTACAATTGTCGCAATGTATTATTTACTTTAATACAATTTTTCCTTTTAGCAAATGTTTAAGACATTCTGTCATTGGGTTTGTTTACTATTATACCCTACCCTGTCCTTGCTCATTTTTTACTTGCTTTTTACTCAGGAAAACTTCCTTGCCTTCTAACTGTCTGTCTTTCTCTCCTCCTAGGTAATGAGCCACAGACAGATAAGCAGGTGGAGAGAGTAAGCACGCTGAGCATGGTGAGGCGAGACACGGCGCTGCTGTTGCGCGATTTCCGGCAGGGAGCCTCTAACTGGATCCACTCGCTGCTGGATTCGAACCGGGCCTCATCCTCGCATAGCCCCAGTACTGCAGAGACACCACTGGGAGCCACAGGTGTGTGTGTGTGTGTGTGTGTGTGTTGCGAGCAGAAGCAATAAACATCTACTTTTAACAACTATTTTCTGTAAACATCTTGGAAGTGAGGAGACCACCTGCTGAAATATTAGGGGAAGAATGCTGTCACGTTCCTGTTTGATGCAGGATTTTCACCTGCCATCGTCCTGGGCCTTCATTGCCAGACTTTTTGTTTTATGATGTGCCTAGACAGGCAGGCCAGTTCTACACACAGTGTTGTCCTGCTCAGCCATGTTGTTGTGGTGAATTTAGTATGTAGTTTTACATTATTTTTGGTGAAATATGCAAGCCTTCGCTGAAAGCAAAATTGTCTGGTTGGTATCCTCTAAAATCTCTATGAACCTTTCAGAATTAACGTTGCCTTCATCGATGTATAAGCTGCCCGCACCACATACACAAATGCCACCCCATACCATTAGAGAAGGCTTTTGAACTGTCTGTTGTTAACAAGCTGGATGGTCCCCTTCTTTTTAGTCTGCAGGACACAGCTTCCACTGTTTCCAAAAAAGAATTTCAAATTTTGCTTCAACTGACCACTGAATAGTGTTCTGTTTTACCTCAGACCATTTCAAATGTGGTTTGGCCCAGAGAAGAGGGCAACATTTCTGGATCGTGTTCATGTATGGTATTGTCTTTGCATGATACAGGGTTAACTTGCTTTTGTGGCAAGTTGTGTTGATAGGCCGTGATTTCTTGAAGTGTTCCTGCACCCACATAGTGATTTCCCGTAGAGAATCATGCCTGTTTTGAATGCAGTGCTGCCTGAAGGCCCCGAAGATCAAGAGCATCTACTTGTGACCTTCTGACTTGTCCCTTGTGCACATTGATGTGACATTCCTGATGCTCCAAGTCTTTTGGTGATATTATACACTGTAGTTGGGTCTTCAAAGTCTTTGCAATTTTAAACTGAGGAACATTTTTTTGAAATTGTTCCACAATTTTTTGTTTCAGTTCTTTACAGATTCATTAACCTTTGCCCAGCTTTATATCTGAGAGGCTCTACCTTCTTGTAAACCTCCTTTTAAACCAAGTCACAATGCTAACCTGCTGCCAGTTAATATTAGTAGTTGTCAAAAGCTCTGCCAATTGTCTTTGATTTTTGCCAATTTCTTTTGTCTTTTTTGTGTCCCGTGCCCCTAATTTTTTGAGATGTGTTTCCATCAAATTCAAAAGAGCTACATTTTTAATGAAATGGCAAGATGTCGGTTTTTCAACATCTGATGTGTTGTTTAAGAATAAAATATGAGCTTGTTAGATTTGCAAATGATTGCATTCTGCTTTTTGTCTACATTTTATGCAACGCCCCAACTTTTTGGAAGTGGAGATACACTTGCTATTGGTCCAGACTTCCGTGAGTGTTTGTCAGTAACCTTTGTGTTTTGAGTTTATTTATCAAGGTAATTTATTTGGAGATATGACGAGTGTTGGGTGGCAAGGGGGCGTTGTGGTTAGCGCTTTTGCCTCACAGCACGAAGGTTCCTGGTTCGATTCAGACTAGGGCCTCTCCATGTGGAGTTATCATTTTCAGCGTGGGTTTCCTCCAAATTTTTCAGTTTCCTCCCCCGATCCAAAGAATCCATTAGTTTTTTTGAGTACTCTGAATGTGAATGGGAGAGTGAGTGGTTTATATTTAACCCTGTTATCAACAGGCAACCGTTCCAGCGTGTACCTCTGGCCCAATGACTACCAGGAAAGGCTCGAGCCCCACTGTAGGATGAACAGTACACAATGTATATTTAGTCAATGAATTAATAAATAATGAGTGCCACATCGAGCCCAGAAAAATCATTCACACCCATATGAAAGAGGTCAGACACTCTGTGTTGAGCCATCCAGTCATCACTGTATCCAATTTTTTTGCTCAACACTACTGTCTACCATTCATATCAATTCACCTCATTGGAGCCATGGGGCCCTGACATTAATTGTTAATTGTAGCGACTATAAATCCGGTGGCGGAGCTTAATTTCCCTGGTGTCCCTTTAGCTGGACGACACCCCCACAGCTGCAAGCCCAAACTAATGAGAGTGTCGCCGGTGTATATGCATTATTAAACGGCCATCACGGTGCCGAGATGGTTCATAATTAAAGCGAGGACTGATCAGTTGTGCTCCGCGAAGGGGGACTGGCTTCGGTGTCACCTGCGGCTGTTTTGAATGTCTTTGCCCCGGCAGCGCCATATGACTTCCTTCCTCCCACTTAGCTCTGGTACAATATATACCAATTAGCATTTTAGGCTCTTTATTCTTGGCCTACAAACAGATGATACACGATAACTCGAAACAGCAAATCAGGTGAAGCTGAAGCCTTCAATCTTTGTGCATTTTCACCTCCTAATGACCCCTATAATCCCTAAACACTATTTAATTACATGGTAAAGGTTTGATGAAGTTGAAGTCCACCACAAACATTTTTATTTTGGTTTACTTCAGAAGTGAGGAAGAGTGTCTCTGAGGCGTCCATCTCCTCACCGCATGCAGAACCTCCTGTGCCTTCAGAGCCTGATGAGTTCCAGTCTGGAAAATTGCCAACGAAGAGCCAGACCTACCTGGACCTGGGTTCTGGCAACTCCGCCTCCCGCAATGCACCTCTGCTCTCCGAGTGCACGGTGTGTCTCACCCCCATTTTCGTTCTCTCAGTTGTTGCTTTAATCTGCGCACATCTGCATGCCCTAACTGTTTCCTGCCATTCACCAGCAACTAGGAAGTGGGAAAGCTCCATACTGCGGGGCAAAGGGACGATGTTACTGGCACACTTGAATGTCCCACCATTGTTTAAATATTTTCTGAGAAGCTGTTTTTTCCAGTGTCAAAAGCCTATTCAACATGTTCTTTCCTTTCTTCTGTTTTTGACACTCATTTGTAAAATGTATAAAATGCTTAGCTTATTAATTTTTTTCTGCAGTAAATGCACTTAATCGTTGTCAAAAATAATGCTACGTTTAAATCTGAAACATGAAAATCACTAAAAATCAAAACAATAAAAAAATCGTTATATTATTGTCGAAAAACTATAGTTTGGGGACTATTGCCCCAAACTCACTTTTTATACTTGTCATCATAACAAGGTCTGAGTCATATGAAAAAAGCTGCCTTGCTACCATAATTAGTGGCTCTTGTTTGTGATTTGCCTGAAAATCCAAACAAACTATAGCCTGTTAAGGCGATGTCATCATTCTTGTGCCATGAAGATGTTTTGGCCCTGTGGACTGCTGCCTGCCCTGCAGTGATGTTCTTCTTTCACCTTAATTACCTCACCTGAGATTACGTCACTGGCTCTGTCTAAAATGATTCAGGTATCAATGCGAACTGCACCCAAAAAAATGTGGATTTGCAGGTGCTGAGAATGTACTCTAGATTTTCTTCGTAAGCATTTTCACGCATTTGGATTTTCATTGTGTGGCTTTAGGGGGGCGGGGGCCTTGCAGTGTGGACGTCAGATTTTAAATGCCTTTCCCTCTCTCCCTCAAAGTGGTTTGCTTTTAGCGGAGGACCTCAGAGCTTACCAATGTATTAAGATTCAAAAAGGAAAAGCGGTTGGTGTACAGAGCCAATTCTGACTCAAGTGTTAAATACCTATATTTTCTTTTAAACTGCGCACTCCTTTTCTGCAGCCGGAGGAGGTGAATTTCTTCATCTCAAAGGAAACAAGTCTGTCCATGTCCAGTGACTTGTCCTCGGTGGCCATACCACCACCTCTTGATGAAGAAGGATCAGAGTCAGGGCACCCACGGGAGTTCCCCCTTGGGTTTGAGCCCCTTCGCTCTGAGCAGCTGTCTGAGATGAAGCTGCACAGCTCCCCAGTGGTCAAGGATCCCTTCTGCTCCCCCCTCTTGGCTCCAGACAGCATGCTGAAAGCACTACCGCCCGTGCACATTGTGGTAAGAACAAGCTGGTGTCACGCATGCATAGGTCAAAGTCACAAACACATCACAGGAACACTCTTTTCTATATTATTCATAATATATATAACCAAATAAAAGGAATCTTACAATGAGGGATTTTTAAGGTTTTTGTTTGTTTTTACATATTTTTTAAACCAGTTTTTATGTAATAACATGATATATTTTTCAGTTCCTTCAATTTTTTTTTTAATAAAGTTAGGCTAATTTTCAAAAAGTCATTAAGCCATTTCATGTGTGGCATTTTCGAAGGATTTCCACGAATTTATAAGTTTTGTCTGGATGCGGATTATAAATCGCAGTTTTTAATTTAGTTGAAAAAAGTTACTGTTGTAATAATATGATTCGATCATAGATTTATTTATATATATATATATATATATATATATATAATGTGTGTGCATAATTGACTTTACTCGCCTATTAACTATATCTACTGTTGAAGCACTTCCACATTTGTGTGTCTATGTGTTATGTTATAAGATAGGGGAGAAAAAAATTGAGGAGGGAGGGGTTTTCACATTCTGTTGAGTTAAAAGTATCAAAGATTTAGGTTAGAGAGAGGTGGAGTGAGATGGCAGAGCTGCTGTGTTGGGGATTTAATGTGAAAACAGCGATAGTGAAAATGTAAAGAAAGCATGGACAAAAGACGTATGTCTCTCTTTTCAGCGCCCTGCTAATTGAGATTCGTGACAAGGCTGAGGAGATCCTAATTTGCTTTTTCATCACTTTTACCCTTTTCTTCCCTCTTTTCCTCTTTCCCTCTCAGGCTTGTGCTCTGGACCCCATGCTGGACGACTCTGTAATGTTTGCCAAGCGTTTGCGGAGTATAGACAAGCCTGTCACCCTATGCGTGGTGGACGACCTCCCCCATGGCTTCCTTAGCTTGTCGCAGCTCTCCAGGGAGACGAGGGAAGCAGCCAATGTCTGCGTGGAGAGAATACGCACTGTCCTCACCCAGAAGGAAACACCTCCGGAGCCCCGCAAGCATCGCAAGCTGGAGCGGACCGATAGGGGCGTATTAGCCTCTCCTGACGATGCAGGGCCTCTGTTTGGGGCCTCCAAGGAGGGAGGCAAGCTCACCGAAGGGAAAACAGCGGATGGGGAGGGCTTAGCTGCCGTGGCAGCCCAGAATAATGCTGACGCTGGTGGCATTGGTGCTTAAATAAGGTTAGATTAAAAAAAAGAACCTCGAAGAGGAAGCAAAGAAAGTCTTGATGGAACTTTAGACATAAGTAGGCGATCTGTGCCCTGAAGGGACTTAGGAAACATCCTAAGAAAAAAAAAATGTGGAGGCAGTTTTGGCTTCATTTTTCAAGTTGCAGAAAGCAACACAAATGCTGACAGAGGTGAAGTCACCTCCTGAAAAAAGAATGAAATCTGGACAAGATTGCCCCCCCAAAATAAAAAGCACATTGGCTTACATGACTCAAACGCTTCGGACAGCAGCACAAGAGATTCCATGAGAAGGAGCCTGAATGGCTAATTCACGAAGGGCGCAGCTGCTTTTGAGACCTTAATCAGATCACCGTGGACACTATAGGCTTCTGTGCGGAGTTACTCCTGCCAGAATGACCACTTGTCCTTCAGGGACACGAATCCCACCCTATTAACTCCACACACTGTTTTCTACTGCACTTGTTTTGCAGTTGATACAGCTCCCCCTTTGTAGATAAAAACTGTTGACTTTACCCCCAAATAGAATTACATAGACTGAAGCAGAGACGAGCACTAAATTGGTTCAATTGTCCACGTCCCGCAGCAGGGGTTTTAAACAGGTTATAAATCCTCTCTTTCGTATTAGCTTTATTTATATCACTTTTCTGCTGCTGTAGAATAATACCTGATTTGCAGCATTTTTTTTTATTTTTTTTTTAGGTGTAAAATTATGCTAATTATTTTCGCAGTTTCGAAAATCATGTTCAATAATTACCTCCGCATACTATCCGAACAGCTGCTGCATCATCCTGGACCTTCCATCGGAAATCAGTCCGCTCTAATAAAAGCACGTCAATCACATGTGTGGGCGCCCCAGATGCTGCCATGCTGGTGGCAATTAAACAAATGCACTGTATTCAATCGATTGGGAATGAGTGAGACCGAAGATGTCCTGAGAAGCATCAACTTTATTAGTGTTGCTTCAGGAAAATCAAACCACTCAAAAGTTTTTTTTTAATTTTTTTTTTTTTTACTTTAATTATTGCAAGACAATTCTGCTTTCTCATGAACTGGAAATGAAGGCGAGAGAGGCAGAGGCATTAAAAAGTCAAGCCCTCAGTCCTTTATAGACACTCTAACCTTCCTCCCAGGGCGTCCTTGTCCCTCACCAGGTGTTTACTGCATGTATGTTGAAGCACCACTTCACTCAGTCCAGGGGATTTTTTTTCTCTGCTCCTGGGCAACATCTTTCCACCAACCTGGGACGTTTGGGCAAAGATTGAGCCTGAGAAAAGAGGCTGCTTGAGGGTCGCGGGCCACTTGTTTTTGGCTGACTGCAAATTACCCCACAGCCCAGATTCCCCTGCTCCCACATAACATTTGGGGCGTGACTTTGTCTCTGGTAACCACAGACGGCTCCTCTTTCCGAGTATTTTGCCACTGAAGCACTTTAAAGTTTACAGAAACGTCCTCTGGAGGGTCAATCCCTCAATCAGGTCCAACTAAATATAGATGCCAACAATGCTGGCACTGTCCTGCCCTGCCTAGTAGGGGGGGTTCTGCTGTGTGATGAATAGGATTTAGCCCAAGCTCAGAGTGCAAAATCCTCCCCTGTAGAAGAGCAGGATTTCGGCAGGAAAGTCATACTGCTGGATTAAACCATGCTCAGTTCTGTCAGCTTCCAGTATTTACTGCAATATTTTTAGTCGGATTGATGGAGGAAACCTCAGCCGTGGAGAGGAAGACAGTAATACACTTATCCTCCCAGGGAGGCTCAAGTTTGTGCATTGCTGCCATTTATGCTCACTCTGCACTTCTGTGCCGCTTTGTCGATCCGTGCAAGTGTGTTTAAGCCAGATATTGTCAACCCATTACCGCTTGGCATCTGTGTAGCCGTTAAATTGACAAGCACACATATGAACACAACCGCTGTGGTTTGTTTTTGTTTTTTTTGTTTGTCGTTGTCATCGGCAAGAGAGACCAAAGTGGTAAATCAGTATCTTGCAGTCAAGAGACAATTTGTAGCGTTTATCCCCACCACCAAGGACAAGATTTCCTTTTTCAGATGTCTCCAAGGAGAACTTTGTCCTTCTTTGTCAACATTAAACCACCACTGGCTCGGTTACCAGCACTGAAGTGAAACCCCCTCACACTTTCATGACCACTAGCACCGAGCTACCAGGTGAGCATGATACCGCTGCTACCATGTAGTCTTTTATTATCTACCAACATAAAAACCATAGAGATGCTGGATGATAAGTGATAAGAACTCGATAAACCCCCATCCCTCCATGCCCTTTAGGATGTGTTTTTAATGCAGACAATGCAAAGCATTTTCATCTGGGTTTATCAGCATTCAAAATGGACCTAGATGGAATTTCACCCCAGTCACAAGAAGTTGACAGATATGGGAACCAGCCTCGATCAAATGTAGTATTCTAAAAAAAAAAAGAAAAAAAAAAGTACACTTTGCTATGACTGTTGGAAGGAATTAACATTCAAACAATTTTGATTTTTCTTAGCTAGAATGATTAGATGTAGTCAGCAGCGGGCAATCAATGGGGAAATATCAAAAACTGAGTGCCAGAACTTTGCTAACCTAATCTTTTTTGGGACTGTTAAACAAAAGAAATCTGCATTGGGTCATGAGACTCTGCAACATCTGAACTCCGTCTGACATGCAAACCCATATTATCACTTGAGCACCGACGAGAGGTTATGGCAAAAAAGCTCCACCCTCTTCGTCGGATTGACACATCAAAATGGAACCTTTTAAAACACTGGTAAACGGCGTCCTGAGCTACTCAAGACAAATGTGTGTACAAATAGAAAACATGACATAAAGCTCTGCCCTGAAGGCTTCTGATCGGATGCATTTTCAATTTAGTCAAAACCATTTCACAAAAACTAAAGTCCATAATTGACTGTTCTTCTGATTTGTTGAGGAAAAAATGGTTGTGAATTCATTTTTATGGTCCACCTCTGATTATTAATGTTCCTAAATCCAAACAAGCCATGCACTTTTTCTATAAGTCAACTGAAACCCCCTTGTACCCCTCCAAGACTTAAACATGCACACTCATCATAACTGGATTTTGATTATTATGGTGGGTTGTCATTTAAATACAGGAAAAGCTATGCAGAGATAGGTCGCCCACTTTTTTATGTGACAAATCGTAGAGTGTTAATCGAAAAAAGAAGCTGATTTGCTGTGGAGTTGCTAAGCAACCAGAGAAACAAAACAGGCGTAATTTACATGCCGTACCGTCCAAACCCCCGCCTACGCTCATCCTCACTCCAGTGGGAGGGGAGAGACTCAGGAGCCTGGTGCAGCGATACCCTCATTTCTTTGTCCTAGGAGAAGTGGTTCCCAGTTAGTCTTCAAAGAACCAAAGATGTTCGATACCCATAATGACCAACTCGTTTTTGCTGCTTTTTAGTTTTTTTTTTTAACAACTTTGTAGAAAAAAAGGAGGCGCTTGTTTCTGTCTTCCCAACCTCCAAATGCTGATGCACATCGTAAAATAATCAATTATGCTGAAAGAGTTTCTTTTTTTTTCAAGTCATAGACCATGAGCCAAGCTGCTTGGATTATTATTGTTTTTATGTGTTCAATGTTCTTTATGAAAACACCACAAGTGCAAACCTGTGAATTAAATTTTAAGGACAGAATGTATTTTAAATATACTACGATTCACACAAATGTTCTACTTTCGGCTTCACACCAGAGCACTGTGTGTGAGGAGATTGTGTCCTTTGTATCGAAATAAATATATTCCCACATGAATTCTCCTGTTGCGAGTTGTTTTTGCCAATCCAAAAAAAAAATTTAAATGATGGAAAATATATAGTTTTTTCTTCCTCTTCATTTTCTTATAATTTAGATCCAGTCCGGGACTGAAATGATCTTAGAACAAATGTATAAATTCCAAGAATTTCAATAAAAAACAGCTTCAGCATTCCAAGCAAGGTCATCAAGAGTGGCTTTTTTTAAAGGTATTGTATCATGTGGGGAAAAAAAAAATCACTTGTCCAGAGACCAAAAACGTGGCATTCGGAATAACATCCTTGAGAGTGTCTTTTAATTGCAACCATGATTTATTTTTTTTATTCTATCAATGTGTCTGTTCATAGTCATTGTAAGATAAAACGTGTTTCACATTGAAGACCATTCAAATGGATGTATTAAAACCATACAAGTACATCTTTATGTTGACCAAAAAAAATGCGGCAAGTTAATAGGAGACCTTTGGCCCCACCTTGACAAGTAAATTAGGCCATAAATTGGGTCTTGATCTTGTCCCTTCTTTTTGTTCAGCACTTGAATGGAAAGTGCTTTATAAATAAATCTATATTTATAATTACTTCTGGTAATTTTCTTGTCCTTTTGATGAGAAAAGTGCAAAAATAAACAACTTTTTTTGTGATTTTCCTTCACGTGAAACCACTGAATCATTATTTGAGAGTTTCTACTAGAATTTAAATAGTTCAATTCCATTTGTTTGTCTTTTCCTTGGTGGGAGACTGCTGGGTTGTTATTTCAAAATCTTAAGAATTACCGATTTGTCTGTTATTCAAAAATACATGGAAAAATGTTTTTACCACTGTTTCAAATTTCAGTTTAAGGTCCTATCAGAACAGTTTTGAATTGAATCACAGTTGTATTACTTTGTGAAGCACTTTGTAAGATTGTAACAAATGCTTGTAAAGACAGACATCACTTGATTCTGGAAAGCATTGATGCATTAATCAAATATCTAACTGACAGTGCTTTGCTTTCCAAATCCTTTAAATTGTGAGAAGAAAGTAGCTGTATTATAATATTTTATTCCAATGCAGTATCAACCATATATTATTCCATCTGTTAACAATTACAAATAACAAAACATTACTTGGCTTTTATCATCGCATAAAAATGCCCCAACACTTTGAAAAGTTTCAGGATTCAAATGATGCTTATAACATATTTATGAACTAGTGCTGTGTACCATTTCCTTTTTTGTCTCAACCCCGGTTATATAATTTAAATTATGGTAACGCATACATATTTCAAGTTCATTTCGTTGATACTGCTGTACTCTCACATTGGAAGAGCACACGTTCACATGCAGGAACTGTGAAAAGAAAGGGGGGTTATTAACCCCCCCCCACACACACACACACACACTGGTCGGATGAGATGCACTGGTCGGAGCAGGACGTGGAAGTAATGAAGCCCATTAAAGTCTGGGCCTGTTGATATATCTGCGGCCCCGTCAGAGTCACGTGACTTCTAATGGCGACAAGATCGCGATCCACCGACGGCTTTTTTTTTTTTCTCTGCCGTGACGCATTCTAAAAAGCACGAGCGGAACCGGGCGCGCGCCCAGACTCCCCCCCCCCCCCACACACACACACACCAATCCGTTCAACACACCCAAATGCAGGCTGATAAAACGGAGGAGGGGTGAGTGTGTCTGTGTGTGTGTGTGTGTGTGCGTGCGTGTGTCGGGGGGGGGACGCGTGAACGCGCCTGGCTCCCGTGTGCCCGTTCCTGCATGCGCGCTCCCGCACACAGACAGGCTTCGGGGAGCCGGACAGCAGACGAGCGGCAGCGGGGGAGAGAGGAAGATGGAGGTGAGGGTCGGGGAGAGACTCCTGCGGCTGGCCGTGCTGTCCAGCCTCCTCTGTCTGCATTCGGTTATCGGGAAATATGTCAAAGGCATCGTCGATACCAAAGAGGTGAGCGCCGTTTCTATCATTTCTGCATTTTATTTTCTTCCCCCTCTCCCGGTTAACCCGCTGCCACCTGCGACACCGACGGAGTGAGAACCGCCTGCGCATCCGCGATCCCCCGCGACGGTCAGGGGCTGCACCGCCCCCCCCCCCCCCCCCCCCCCCCCCCCCCCCCCCTCCCCCCCCCCCCCCCCCCCTCTCCCCCTCCTCTCTCTCTCCCTCTCTCTCTCTCTCCCTCTCCCTCTCTCTCTCTCTCTCTCTCCTTCTCTCTCTTTCTCCCTCTCCCTCTCTATCCCTCCCTCTCTCCCTCTCTCTCCCTCCCCCTCTCTCCCTCTCACACTCCCTCCCTCCCTCTCTCCCTCCCTCTCTCCCCCCC
>CAAKHD010000251.1:61711-73396 GCA_901007705.1 Fistularia tabacaria | reverse complement strand
CCCCCGCGACGGTCAGGGGCTGCACCGCCCCCCCCCCCCACAAACACACACACACACACACGGTTATTTTACACTGCTGTTTACCGCCACACGTGTGCGAGCGAGCGTGCGTGCGCGCGCGCGTCACATCGGGCAACGTCAGTTGATCCAAGCCAGATCCCGTCCGCTCCGAATCTCGGGTGCGCGGGCTCTGAACGCTCCTCGGTGGCTGCGTGTGCGTGTGCGCGCGCGTGCGCGAGCCTGCGCCGTTACAGGTGTGCGCGTATGCCGGCGCGTGAGTTTGATAAAAAATGGTAAACGTCCAAACACAAACTCGCATGACTCCACCTGTTTTGTTTTTGTTTGTGCGTCAAGTGCGGGGTTTTGTGAGGCGTCTTTTCCCGCCTCGGGACCAAGTTCACCCGCGGGCCAAAGCGTGTCCACTCAAATGTGGGGCATCATTACACTTCCGGGTCTCTTGCAGAAACCACGATATTTTGAAGTCACTCTAATTTTGATCCAGCTAAATCCAATGCAAAATCTAATCCGGATGTAAGTAATTTTCCTATTATAAATAAATATATCTGCAGTTGGACATGGGCATTACATTTCTTTAAAGTGGTATTAAAGAGGGCGTCATAAAGCTTGAAAGGAGTTTGGCTGATACCTGCAGAAAATCCCTCACTGTGGAGAACCAGACCGTCCACCGACAGAGATGTTGCATGAAGTGAGACTAAAAATGTAAATGCAATTTTAGAAAACAAATAAAAACACAGACTGTACATGAACTGAGATAGTGAAGTCACCTGCAGTTGGAATGAAGGGGATGTGGTGGGGAGTGAGTGAACCAAATAAGGGACGCCCGTTCCTCCGTGACTGTTAATGTCCTTGAACGCATCGCTGGCTTTCAACCTGTTCCAGTGGCGCTGCTCAGTGGCTGGGTGGGTTCCACGGCAAGGTCTAAGAGTGACTCCCGCTTGGAGTGGCAGCTATCCCTCTCTTCCCCTGGGGCACACACACTGCTAGAAATAACCTTCTGAATGCTTGTGATGCTCTGATTAGCAGCATTTTTTCTTAAATGTATTCATTTAAGTTATTTATCTAAACTTATGATATGATTAAAAAAATTAGTCAAGGTAAATGTGAATCCGTTGCCTCATTCCCATCTGAACAACAACTAATCCCTGAATGAACATTCAGGGATTATTTGGCAACCTATGGAAAAAATGGTTTAAATGACATCAGGCAGCACCACACTTGATTTATTGGCAGTTAGTGTGTGTGTGCACATGTGTGTATGTGTGTGTGTATGCATGTGTGTGTGTGAGTTTGTGTACAGTTCAACACATAATCAGTCTTGCTCATGAATTCCTGGCCCAAGGTCACCCACTAACACACATATCCTCCTCGTCAGATTCTCCCCGACACTAAACACCCCGTGCGGTCGCTCCCTGAATGTATAAAGAGGGGACGGGAGACTTTTGCCAGAGATGTAAATCCAAAAATATGACTGACTGCACTGGGAAGGGATGGACTGTGGGGGGAAAAAGCGGGATCACCAGGGAAACAGAGACTTAAACAAAGTTTTTCAAAGGCGTTGGTGCAGCAGAGCAGGCTGGTCATCGGTGTTATTCGGGGTTGGTTGATGTCTACATTTATCTGAAGTGACTGATGCCGTAGAGATGCTGATAAAATGTCCTGTTGTGGCCTCGTGGTGAATAAGAGGTCGTGGGCAAGGTCGCAATTATGAATTGAGTGGGGAAGACTTTTGGCAGAGAACAGACTCGATTTTTCTCCCCATCGGTAGTCAGCGCCAGTGGAGCCCTGATAAAGCATGAGGAAAGGCACGCGTGCACAAACAAACGCACACCTCTCTTTGTTAATGTTATTGTGGATGTTTTTCAGGAGGGTGGAATTTAACATTTGAAAAAGTCAAGTCCTCAGTGACTTTTTTTTACCAAGAGTTGCACATGACCTCAACCACCTGTATCAGTCGTTCTCAGGATCAATATTTTATGTTGAAAGCCTGATCAGTTTATTGCATTGACAGTCCCAGATGGAAATCGAAGTTTTTGGACGCTGGTATCCGGTTTACTGTAGTTTTATGATGTCAACATCAATGTTGGATTAGTATACTGTTGACAGTTGATGCCGATTCACTGCCTGTTTTAGAGCTGGGCGGTAAACCAATCAAAACACAATGTCTTCCGAACGTGACTTTTTAAACAGCATACGATATTTTGATAGTTGGGAGTCTTAACACTTCTTTGATTGTAATGTGCTTTCTCGATGTCAAGTAATTGTTGTTGAAACCACCATCCCGTGCTGTTACAGACTGGCCAACTGCACCGTGCTTTGAAATCAGTTTCGGCTACGACAAGATGTAAAAGCTGCTCTAACGTCGCCGAAGTTTGAAACGTCTATGACCATGAAAGAGATAATCGATTAGAACTCTAGCTCACAGCGCAGATTCACCCGGTCGATATCCCAAATATTGTAATAGGGTCTCACTATTGGATGGGTTTCAGAAAGAGGCACGGAAAAAAAAGTCAGGGGCAGGATCAGTATTTGTTTCTTGAAAAATTATAAGTAAACAGCAATGTGTACAGGCTCTATATAAAGTCCAGTGTTTTTAGCATGCGCGTCAATCACGAGCAGACTCTCCGACACCTGCCGCAATTTTTTTCATTGGATTGGATTCTGAGCTCCAGCTGATACTCGACGAGGAATTAACAACCTTCACTTCACTGACATTCATATCAGCTCAGAAAAAAAACACTAAATTATGAATTTGACTAGTGAAAAATGAAATTGGCTCAGCATGCTTCTGAAATGAGTCCACTATCTAAACATTGACAGAGTCGCGAGCGGGTTTTCAAAATAAAGGCACACGGTGGACATTGCCGTCTCACAGTTCCATTGTCGGTCCTTGGTTGTTGAGCAGGCAGTCCGTACATTCATTCAGATTGGTTGATCGCTACGCCCCTTGTTTTCTGCTGCTATTTCAGGGCCAGACCATGTGTTGTTTGCAAATCTTCTTATTACAGCTTCGCAATTAAAAGTCAGTGTTACATATCCGGTATTTAGAACCTCTTACCTGCTGTTATCGGTTAATTAATACCCTCCCAGTGTGTGCACAGTGAAGTATCCTCTTAAATCACCACTTGTTTTTCTCTCACGTTTATAATCAATAGCTTGCAGTAATACTCCCCAGTCTATGCTGTCTTGCTTTTGATATTACGAAGAGAACTCCTGGGACGGAAGGGTGTTATTAAGAGTTACGAGACAACAGTCCGGGGAATGGTGGCGCCTCCGTACCATAATTATCCGAGTGGAATCGATTAACATTTTGCAAACAGCGGATTAATCCATAACTTTAAATTAATTGACAAAATCAAATTGTGACTCAGCTCCCCGGGCACATATCCAAGCGGGCGTGTTTCGTTGCCACACACTTGATGAGCATTCAGCACAAGCAAGCATGCTTGCTACTTCCAGTTTTCCAGTGGTTTTGCGTTAGCGCCACAGCGTAACAGAAGTAAAAGGGTTCCGGGTTTTCAACAAGTATAGTAAAAGTTTGGAGTATTAATTCACAAAGTAGTTCGATTAAATTTAAAGGGGAAATCTATATTCATCTAACAAAGCATTTCTCCCTAATAAATGATAAAAGGTATCAATATATCAAACAAAAGCATTTGTTATTTCGACACATAAAGACGGTGGTGTTTTTTTCCCGGCACTGAACAAGCCTCTTTCTTGTCCTCGGTCTTCATTTAATTCTTGCCTGTGTTGTTCTCACTCGGGCACCCTGCCCAGCTCCGCCGCGGCAGCTCATTTTTCATCTGTAGTTCATGATTTTCATTTGTGTGTTTGCAATCTTATCGATTTGCAACAAGGATGCAGATGACAAGCACGGTTGTCAGCTGTCTGGAAGCTGGACAAATAATGCAGGTCCGTATTACTGGTTCAGACCCAGTCATGGACATTAATTAAAGTGGTATTACAAGAGAGAGTTCGCCTTGGTGTCAGTGTCAGGACACGGTGAATTTTATAGATTTGCATTTTTTTGTGCTGCCCCTCACATTGTTACTCCTCCATTCCTGTTGAAGTTACTGTCGTGGGGCCACAAAGAAAGAATAAAGTTGTTTTAAATTTGATTATTTTTATTTTCATTCGTCTTCCCCGTATTTTAATTTGAAAAAGTGTCATTTGCCGGCCCCTCGCTCCCGCACTTGACTCAGAACACAGCGTTTTTCCATGCATCAGGAAGGCTAACCCAGCGCTAAAATGGCCTGCAAACAAGCTCAGAGCTCCCACTGATACTGCCTTATGGTGAACAGTTATTGGTGTAACAATCATTGAATAGTTATTAAAAGTGTCTCTAACCATTCACTCTCTTACTTGCACCTATAGACTATCTAGAGTTGACAGTTTTGGGTCTGCATTTGGAACACAGCACCGGGAGGGAACTATGGCAGACAGGGCGAACATTCATTCATTCAGTGATTCGTTATCTGAACCACTTGGTGATTGAGCGAGAGGTTCATCCTGGTCGAGTAGATCGCGAGTCCACATACAGACACATACAATTCTGTCTCATTCACACGTCTGGGCAATTTAGGGTCTCCATTACCCTACTGCGGGCAGGTAGGAGGAAACCCAAGGAGACACGGGTAGAAAAAGGCCCTTCATTGGAATAAAGCCAAGGACCTTCTAGCTGCGAGGCAGAAGCGCTATCCACAACGCCACCGTGCCGCACCACGGGGAAAATATGTTGAGACAATAGGGAAATAACCCAAACGTAACCTCAGAGTCTCCAAACTATATTATAATATTCAGGTGACACATTTCAAGCAGAGCACGTCACAGTATGTGTTCTATAACCGTGTTAGACAACTGCTTTGGACAGGAAACGAAACAGTCACCAAAGATTGTCATCAGTTATTAATTTCTACACTGTCAAAATACCTGCGGGTATGGATTAAAGCAATAGAAACCGCTTGAAGGTGAAATAATGGCCTGGAGTAAAGATAAATTACACAGAGCTTCTCCGGACTCGTGGGTTTCAAAAAATTACATAGATGAAAGTGGGAATAAACTGGGACCTTTTCAAGTGTTTTACTTCAAATACGGCCACAGATAATGTTAAATATTTCATAGTGTGGGTTGGAATATTATAATAATTATTATTGTTATTATTTTCAAAACCCTTGACTTAAGCAGCACTGCCAATTGCCTCTCTTTCGGCAATTGGTAGCGTGCAGTGGAGAGCTGATAAAATATGCAAGAGCTTGATTTTTTTGTATGTCAAATTATAGATTTTTATCTGAACCCCCCCCGCCCCCCGTACCCATGACAAAAATAAAATAAATAATTAAAAATGGCGGCAACTCCATTAATCAAGCGCGCTGGCTCCCAGAAGTTTATGGGCTCAATGAAACCAAGCGGCTCCCGCTGTGTGATGTATTATTTTAATTAACATTGTGTCACAAAAAAAAAAAAAAAAATGAAAGAAAGATAGAGAAATGCCACCGCCCGATTTATTCATTTTCACAAAGTGGCACCGGAAACACACCCGTCCTCGTCTTAGCGGGAATCCCGTTGAGTGTTGGGATTTCCCGCGCAGAGAGCGAGTGCAATAAGATACGCACGCGGCGTCCGTTCATCCCTGTGTTTGCTTTGCAAATGCGCTTGCCTGTGCTTGTTCAAATGTCTATTAATTCATTTTTTTGTTTCACATATGGAGCGCGAGTTTGCCTGAGCTGGCATGAGGCATTCGCAGATGCTCGGAGGGGGGCGGTGGGGTGGAGCTTCTGTGTGTATGTGTTCGTCGGAGCAAATGTGTGTTGATGTGTTGCGGCCTTGTGGATCCCTGACTAATGAATCATTGAGGAGCCCGGCGGTCCATGGGTTGACTTGACTAGCTGATTGGTAATTAATTGTTAATGAGGCATAGCAAGCAAACAGGGATTGGGTTGGGGAGGGTTGGTGGGGGGGTCGCAGGATGGGGGTTAAAAAACATAAAACAGAAAAGGGAGGAAGCGAGAAAGAAGAAGAGAAACAAGAGCGATGCTAAGTTGACCACGTACTGCATCAAGGCACTTGATTAATGGGTGTGCGCATACACACACACACACACACACACACAAACACACACGCACACACACAGTAGGGGAGAACGAGTGACTGTGCATCACAATGCGCTGGCCTTGGGGTAATAAGAGGACCAAAGAAGGGGGATTAATGTGGAAACCTCCTTCACTTTTTTTTCTGAAGCGCGGCCTCTCCCAGCACTGCTGACACACAACCCGACTGTGTGCACGTGAGCGTGCACACATGGCCACACACGAGGTTGCGTTCTGGTGATGCACTGGTGGAACAGCGCTTACGGGTGGGAGAGTCACGGAGATGCATCACACTCCTCACAATGATGATTGTTGTAGACTTGGGAATAATTTGTATCGGTGCATTTGTGTCCATATTTTCATATTTTGTTTTTTTTTTAATACGAAAGAAAATAGACCCCCGTCAAACGGGCTGTTCGGTCCCTGTATGCCCAGAGTCGGAGCTTGGTCCGCATTGCAGGTTGTAAGTCAGACCCGTTTCCGGTGAGAGTTGGACTCCGCCAGGCTGCCCTTTGTCACCGATTCCGTTCATAATTTTTATGGACAGGGGATCTGGTTTGGTGGCCAAAGGATCAAGTCTCTGCTTTTTGCAGATGACGTGGTCCCGTTGGCTCCGTCAGGCCATGATCTCCAGCTCTCGCTGGAGCGGTTTGCAGCCGAGTGTGAAGCGGCCGGGATGAGGATCAGCACCTCCAAATCCGAGACCGTGGTGCTCGATCGGAAACGGGTGGAGTGCCCAATCCGGGGCGGGGAAGAGGTACTGCGCCAAGTGGAGGAGTTCAAGTATCTCGGGGTCTTGTTCACGAGTGAGGGAAGGATGGAGCGGGAGATAGACAGGCGGATCGGTGCAGCGTCAACAGTGATGCTGACTCTGTACCAGTCTGTTGTGGTGAAGAGGGAGCTGAGCCAGAAGGCGAAGCTCTCAATTTACCAGTTGATCTACGTTCCTACCCATCTATGCTCACGAGCTGTGGGTAGTGACCGAAAGAACGAGTTCGCAGATGCAAGCGGCTGAAATGAGTTTTCTCCACAGGGTGGCCGGACTCTCCCTTAGGGATAGGGCTATCCAGCAGGAACTCGGAGTAGAGTCGCTGCTCCTCCGCATAGAGAGGAGTCAGATGAGGTGGCTCGGGCATCTGGTCAGGATGCCTCCTGGAGGTACTCCGGGCATGTCTATCTGGGAGGAGACCACAGGGAAGACCCAGGACACACTAGAGAGACTATGTTTCTAGGCTGGCCCCCCAGAAGACCTGGACCATGTGGCTGGGGAGAGGGAAGTCTGGGCCTCCCTGCTCCAGCTGCTGCCCCCACGACCCGACCACGGATAAGCGGAGGAAGATGGATGGATGGATATATTTTCTGCAGATATCTAGACAGGATAGTAGATGATTTATTGACTAAAGTATGAAAATTCAGTTTATTTTATTTCATTTGCAAATTTGCCTTAATTGTTTTCAGAACGGGCGGCACGGTGTCCAGTGGTTAGTGCTTCAGCCTCCCAGCATGAAGGTTCAATTCCGACAGGGGACCTTTCTGTGTGGAGTTAGCATGTTCTCCTCATGTCTGCATGGGTTTCCTCCGGGTTCTCTGGTTTCCTCCCAAAAACATGCAGCAGGTTAAATGGAAACAATTGGGAAAATTTACCCGAATGAGTGAGTGAGTGAGGAAGTGGTTGTTTGTCTGTTTATGTGGCCCTGCGATTGACTGCCGGCCAGTCTAGGGTGTACCTCGCCTCTCGTCTGATGACAGCTGGGATAGGCTCCAGCATTCCCCGCTACCCTGAGTGCAGGATAAGCGGCAGGGATGCATGAATGGATGTTTTCAGAATAATGAGAAGTGTATATGTGTAATTTGCCAGTGGTTTAGCATGAAAATACCAAAATATGAGCAAATATACCTATGCTACCACTATTACTACTACTAATAATAATATTAATAAAAAGATAATAACAATAATGACGATGATCAGAAGAAGAAGGGACAAGGAGAAGAGCTATGAAATAAAATTTTCATACAATTTCAGAAAAATAAATCAGATATGACCTTAAAATAAGCTAAGCTATCAATAATAGATACACAATTAAAAACAAAAATGTCCAATAGTTGTGTTGTGCAACTGCCACGCTTTTCCATTTTATATCACAGATATGCTGTACACACACATATCTGTATTTGTGCGTGTGTGTGTGTATGTATATATCTTTAGAGTGAGACAGAATTATTCACAACGGAGTTCTTCTTTTAGCAGGTAGTTTATCTTGAATTGACAAAAAGATGGAGTAACAAGATGCAACCTGCACATTATCCGTCCGTGTTGTAATACATTTCTAAGAGTAATATTTCAGTTAAATGCAGTTAATGCAAGAATCAGACTTGTATTACTTCACTTCATATAATTCTTGTAGTACATATGTTTTCCCTTTGTCTTCAGCTGATGCAGCCGGAGCTGTCCATCACTGAACAACATTCTGATGACACGTGAAGCATGCAAAGGAGGAGAATAACGCTGAGTGAAGGGAGTCAGATCTCCTCTGCTGCGTGGATGGAAAGATATTCAGACAGAGCCTGAGATGATTCGATGCAAATCGATCACTTGTAATTCCGGTGCGATACAACTTTTAGTCTTCAAAATATTAGAATGAAGACAACAATACCACCTTTGAGCAACCTGGAACCCATAAAATTGTTTTTCTTCTCTGTCTTATATAATTACCTTGAAGAGTGTTTTGCATTTCCTTATTAATTCTATTTGATAGGGCTGGAAATAAGGAAGAAAAAGATGGTATAGTAAAAATGCAGGATTCTTTAAAAACTGGAGATACGTGTGGTTGTTCTCCAGGGGTGACAGTAACATCCTGTATTATGCTCCCCAGATTTCAGGGCTTCATTTTGCTACATCCAAGGTATCGGGGTGCAATGTTTGAGCGAGGAAGCTATTATCATGTGATTTACATTTAATGCTGCAAAGATTAATCCAATAAAAGACCACTAGATTTGAAGTGATACAGGCACGTCTGGGGCTGTGTCTGGCAATCTTGCCAACCATCTCCATCCATCCATTATCCACCGCTTATCCTGCACTGAGGGTCACAGGGATGCTGGGGTATGCTGTCCCATCGAGGGTGACCTGAACCGGGGCCACATTTAGAGACAACCATTTATTAATGTTTCCAGTTAACTTACGTGCTTTTGGTCTGTGGGAGGAAACCGGAGGAGCACATGCAAACTCCACACAAAGTTTCCCTCTTGGAATCAGCGCCTTTTCAACCATCTCCTATGAAAGTGATATTACTGGATCATCTAGTGAATAGTTAGAATTCAAGCTACAATCTGTAACAGTACATTTTTTTTTACAGATTCTAAATGATTGGTTACTCTTGCCCTCTAAAAATTGAAATTAGATAAGTTGGTTACCTTTAATTGGACGAATGGTTAGTAATGATGTATACCGAAAAAAAATGAACTCACAAGCCACCGTAGCTTTTTTTTCCACTTGAACTGGGACTGCAGTCCTCGAGGTTTCACCACAGGTCATCACCTGATACTAGGCACTGGTGATTTACTTCTGCTGATCATACAGTAATAATGCATACATTATATTTATTGTACATTTTATAATTATGGACATGGATTTCACAATGAAATCAAATGTATCCATCTAAGCATGTTAGTTCTGCCTCAAACTCACCACGCTCCACTGCACGTGGAGCCAAATTACAGCAAACAAGTCCGTCCCGATTCCAGAATTTTAAAAGTCTGTACACTGGCATGAGAGAAAAGATTTTCAATATCGCTTGGTTTATATAAAAAAAATTGCAGTCATGCAAAATACAATGACAGAAGGTTGCCACCATATGTCGGTATTTTAGTTTTTCATACAAGCTGATAAAGATCCAGACTGTATTTATATTGAAGTTGTTTGTGAGACGTCAAGCCCATGGTTGCAGTATTTCCATATCTTATATGAACTGCTACTTTGTCCTGTTGCACGTAGGTTCAAAGAGATTGTGCGTCTCTCTTTAATGCTCGCGTTACTAATCCGACTACTCAATAAAGAACAATGAACAAGGGAAAGGATTATGTTTTCGACGTGTGGCATCAGAAAAGTGTTAAAGCGCAGGGGTAGGGCGAACATTTTCTCGGTTGATCCGACGGTGGAGAGAAGAGCAAGAATAGTTGGGCCGGGGGGACACAAGGAGGCCGCTTGGGCTAAAGGGTTTGAGCAAGACAATGGGGGGAATACAGGTGTTGTTTGACCGCTGTCACAAGACACAGGAGGCAGAGGTGGTATTTTCACAGGGACCCACATGGACGGGCAGGTTTAGGAAGGAGTATATTCGTGGGACAACGGATGGTAAATACCATTTAGACGAAGCGGACGTGCAGGGAGTACTAAAGATGGAAGCAAAGAGAATGTGCGCTGATGTAGTGAGGTTAAATATGCCCTCCTACTGCAGTTGAAATAGGAACTTTATTTGAATTGTGTAAAAAGCACAGATATATAGTGTCGATTTTTCCTTTTTCTTTTTCTTCTTGTTACTTGGCTTTCTTTTATTAGTGAATGGCTAGAAATATCAATTGGAAAGCCATCATAGATTTTAGGACGATATCATTAGTTTGCCGAAGGGATTTCGGTCTTTGAAGGTAAATAGGGTGTCAAAGTCTTAAAAAAGAAAAAAAAAGGGGTCTCTGAAAGGCATTTTTGGATTAATTACTTATTATTGCATCAACTCTGAATCTCCGGATATTACAGTGATTGATGGTGAAGACAAGTTCCGGTTCCCCAAAGATTAGCTGCACTCTTTGTATTTTAAGTAATTTAATGCATGCTATTTTTTGACTTTTCCAACTTGTCTGCAAAGATCTATCGAAAATGTTTCTCTTTCTGAAGGAATCAGGACAAGCTCTCCTTTTCCTTGTTAAAACTAGCCGGAAGGGCAATGGTTATAAAGTCTTGATCTCATACCAGACTTAAAAAAAGAGCTTCCCACGTGCCTGTGTACTGTAATTACCTCTGCCTTGCATTCTGGCTACACAAACAGACTGGGTAATTTCTATGCTATGAAATAAAGCACAGCCAGAGCAATATGGCGTATCCAGCATGGCTTCCCTCATATTTCACACACAAAAAAAAAACCCCACAGCCATATTTCAGTCCCCGCCTGCCAGCTGTAGCCGCGGGAGTGGGCTGGGTGATAACTCATGGCAAACTCTGGAAGTCACTGCAGCCTCACCCCAATCCGCCTTACCCAAGCACCCCCACGTCCTGCTGGGCGACACACAAGGCTGTAACTGTGACAGCTACCGGCACAGAGACAAGTGCTGTCCCGGGCAGCCAAGTGGGTGGTGGTCTGGGTGGGATGGATGGTTGGGTGGGGGGAGTCACTGTCATTTAACCTGCCATGCATTAAAGCTACATCTGTCTATATCCTCCTCAATTTGCTCACAAGAATGTCACTAAAACAGAGACGCATGCACACTCACACACACACACACACACACACACACACACACACACACACACACACACACACACACACCACCACTCACCCACACACACACACAAACTCATAGCATCCCC
>CAAKHD010000251.1:34935-59295 GCA_901007705.1 Fistularia tabacaria | reverse complement strand
ATGTAACAGTCTTTACTAAAAATAACCCTGGAATGTGTGTGTGTGTGTGTGTGTGTGTGTGTGTGTGTGTGTGTTCATATATATATATATATTTATATAAATCATTTTTATTGCTGATAGATGACTTGGTCATTTTAAGAGTAGCTCGCAAGCCAAAAAACTGTGGGCTCCCCTGTTCTCAAAGCTAGTTCCAAACAAGAAGTAGCTGATTGTATTATTACATTTATTTACATTACATTACATTACATTATTTTATTTATCTAGTTACAATCTCAATTCATAGCAAGAAGTTCCACTCCAGTGGCTAACTGGGTTATTTCTGTGCAGACGCTTTATGATCTATAAAATGTGAGTGAAGTCTATTTCCATTGTCCTACTTTACATTTATAATTTTGTAAATTGAAAAAGAACTAACCACTGATGGACTTGTAGAGAACAGTTTTGCTATTCAGCCTTTTTTCCCCCCAGCACATCAAAATCTAGCATCAGTTTTGCTGATGAAATTATCAGGATAGCCTCAGGTGTTCATCAGCAAGCTCCGCTGTGTTGCGTGTTGCGTTCAGGTAACTCACAATGGACTTTCCCACAGAAGTGGAACGAGATAACACCGGCATCTCCCTCCCAACTGTCAAGGGGTTACAGCTGTTGTCCTGTTTAGGGAGAAATGAAAGTCATGCAGTTTGACCGAGTTTAAATTCTCCGTTGAGGACAGAGTCGGACTGAAGACCAATCATTTGTCAGTCCCCTTGCTTCTTCATCATTGACTGATGTAGGACCGAGACCAGCTAGAGTCAATCCCAAAATCTTTAGCAATGAGAGAATCGACCACAGAATCCCCCATGCTGCTCGCCCAGCAGGTCCCCGGGCTTTTTC
This sequence comes from Fistularia tabacaria, assembly GCA_901007705.1. Taxonomy (NCBI): domain Eukaryota; kingdom Metazoa; phylum Chordata; class Actinopteri; order Syngnathiformes; family Fistulariidae; genus Fistularia; species Fistularia tabacaria. Next base: position 58,422 of record CAAKHD010000251.1, on the reverse strand, counting down.
CTGCGTAGCATACATGGGGAAACATTCATATGAGCTTGTTGTCATCGGTTGCTTATTTATTAATTTGAATGGCAGTAGATAATTTGCTTTTGTGCTGACATCTTGAGCATTAGATTGACTAATTAAAAAAAAAACTTGCTATGTCTTCGAGTTAGTGGGTAACCTTGCAGCAGTAGCGTTTGGTTCTTCAGATGGCAAGGTGCTAGCATAGTTAGCATGCTAAGTGTTGTATGGCAACAACTTTCCCAACCAATGAGACAATCAGCCCTGGCTCATAATCCAATTCAAGACAATTTTACAGAGTAATTTTTTACTCTTTCTTGAAGTCCTGACACTCGCTTTTGATTTTTCGCTCTTTTGTCCACTCTTGTTATGATGGAGATCAGTTCAAGAAAAGAAAAGGGGCTTGACTTTACCAGAACACCTGTTGCACTTGTGGTGTGCCATCCGGTTGTACTAATGAAGTATTGCAGGAAAAAAAGTGTGATGAATCCTAATCCCTTTGGGCTGGAGTAAACTAATTTGCCTCTAAATTCTTTGAAGGTGTGAATGAGAGAGTGAATGGTTGTACGTCTCTGTATGTAATTGGTCCGGGATAAACCCCACCCCTCACCCAATGACGACTGGGTTTGGCTACAGCCTCCGTCCACGACCCTGTGTGCACAATGAGCTGTAGTGAAGAATTACAAATGAACCAGGGGCGTTTATAAATTACAACTCTGGAATCAATAGATTTGCTGTCACAAAACTGTGAATGACATGGGGACTGTGACCTTGCCATGGAAATGAAGTAATACATTGTCGAGTATTTGATTTTTTTGTTTGTTATGCTTCTTTTAATGGACAATACAGAAGCTACACTGCCAACAAACTACCATATTTGTCCATTCATGCTCATCCTCATTATCATGAATGTCCTGAAGTCGGTTCTCTGTCGTTTTTATTGGTGCAGGGTGCCAGTTCTACTTTTTATTGGCGCTTGACTTTAACCGTTAAAGGTTTGTCCTCTGTGTTACATTTTCAAAGTCTTTATCTGTCTTAGGGGTGTAAAAACCCAACCCTGAAAACCAAACCGTAGGGAAAAACAGAAAAGCCTGCATCTTTTCATTTTAACTGTCAGTGCCGGTCCAGGACATAACCATAGGTCATTCCTGCTTCCTGATTTATCAGACATTCTCTGAACAGTGACCTCAGAACTGAGGTATGTAATGTCAGGCGTCATTTAGACTCTGTGCTAGGTTCTGATTGGTTGTAAATAGATAATATGTTAACCCCAACTTACGTTAAAGACGAACTGCAGCCTATGTCTGTATTTACATTTTCTTAACTTCACCGTGGAAGACAAAAAAACGGTTACCTAGTTAGTTTCGGATTTGGAAGACAAAGTGATTCATGATAATGTTGAATCACTGGGCTATTAAACTACAAAGCTGACGCCATATTGCTTTCAGCCAATTTCACTGACGCTCAACCCTGAGGTTATGGGCACATTGCCAGATAATATCAGATTTACAACCATCACCTGAATGAGGCTTGAAACTCTTGATCCATATCTGATTGGAGACACACAGGAGGAAGACATCCAAACTTGTTTGCTCCAGACCTGTGGGGGACTTCTTTGACAGGGACCATTTCTCTGTATCACATGCACTCTGGCGGCCGCCATACAGTTCATTCGACAATGACTGCCCTAATGTCTAACGTGTGTCAGCCGTGAACTCCATCAGTGCTGTTAATCCAGTGTGGCGCTGAAAGATGACGGCTGAACACTATTATGAAAATTGTGGGAAAAAAAAGGTCAACAGCACGATATTTCCATTCTTCCAAACATGGTTCGCTCATGACTGCACCCGCCAGCCTCTTGGTTTACCTTCTCAAAGTATCTCTCTTTTCCCGCCTCAAAAAATGTTGTTTTTCCTTCTCACCTTTTCTATGTTTCCACCCCTGGCATTCAGCAAAACCCCTTTTTGTGTTCTCCTTTTCTTGCTCCCTTGCCGTGCCTAGGCCCACCCCCGCTTCTTCTTCAGCATCCAGCTTGAGTATGTTTGCTGACAACCTGTTTTCTTTTTTTTTTTTTTTGTAAACCAGTGTCAGTGCGGAGAACACCGGAACATCTCGGCAAACCTTGGAAGGCCTGCTGAATAATTTGTGCTGTTGACGTAAATGCAAAATGGAACCTGAGGGATTTTGGTAGCACCTCACAGCCTGGTCGCAGAATGAGTCATAAATCCACCCCACCCACCCATCACAACCCTACCCCCCACTATAATGAAGGGGAAGGGACTTGAGATAAACTAAAATCATTAGCAGGGGATGTCACCACGCCATTGTTTTTCAGCCCGGTTTGGTGTTCAGGAGTTAATTTAAGCCTTGAGCAGGGTGCAATGTAACACCTGACAGCCATCTAGCGACACCGTTGGCAACAAGTTTTACGGCTTTTCCGAATCTCCATAACAGTTTTGTCTAAAGTTTCAAAACAAGCTCTTTCGCCATAAAATGAGTGTTATTTACCCACTTGGAGGATCTAAGGGCTCCTTGCAGAGGCATTAATTTCGTGCAGCGAGGAGGAAGAGGGACTGCAGCATCCACTCACTCTCCACTGTCTTTGATTCATGCTGATGTTTGCGCTTCCTGCAGGGGGCAGCGCTGCTGGCAGGTACAACATTTCCCTTATTCAGTGAAATTACATCAACTCAAATAGATGGATTGGGTCAAAATTTTGCACGTGGTTCTCAGATGATAAACAAATGGTCTGGCTCAACCTGGCGGCGAGTGAGAAAGGAAAATCGCTCATCATGTGGCAGTGTAATGTTGACGCCTCAGTCCACAGGAACAAACCAGCAGCTCTACCCTGAAAAGGCCTGAGCCATGTCGTGTAATGAATGCTGCACATTCAACTTTTTGTACACATTTCTGTGTTCCCCCTCCTGTACGTCAAGTATCTAGCTATAGCCCTGATAAACTCATAATTGGAAAGTCTGACTGACATTTCCTTTCTAAAAGAAAAATACATTAACATGCTACAGAGGAGTCAGTAATTAGACGGTAATTAGCAAGTAATTACCAAAAAACTTTTGCAGAGATAAGGCTTTCTCCCAGAGACATGTGACGCGATTGACCTAATAATTATCTCTGGGAACCGAGGCCACAGATTTACTTGTTGGGAGTGTTTTGTGTTGATAAATTGATGCTTCTTGAATGTATGTGGTCAAGAACTTGCCTGTGCGGTAAGGACTTATGAGCAGTGCCAGGGAGGGGGCGCAGATTGCAGGTGTTCAAAACAAAGCACTCAAAAATTGAATTCTCCCTCCATTCGGCAGTTACTTCAGAGAAGGCGACAATCCTCTGCTATCCCACCTGTGCGTTTTCTATGTCAAATACTCTATTTTTAAAAAAACAAGATTATGTTAGGTGTAAGGAAAAGCATTGATATTGGAAAGAGTTCATATGGTCATATGTATGAATTCTTTAGTGGTGGTCGGTATTTGACACGATAGTTACAATAAATATCATGTTATAATAATGTTGTTTCAACACAACATTGATAAGGAATTTCTTAAGGAGTTGTTACTTCCAACAAAGTGGAAAACACTTTGCAGTTATTGAGAAGATATTAAATTTTGTCTTATTCTGTACTGTCCCAAGTCACCAACTGGAGTAGGTCAAGTTTTTCACTGTCAATAAAACTCCAGAGTCAGTCATTTGGCTCACTGGAAAAATTGAACTTATATTCAAAATCCAATTTGTTACTGGCCATGAAAATGATTATAGTGGAAATATTGGCCTTTTCAAGCCTGGTAATTCTTTTTATGTTGCAAAGCTGAATTCAAGGTGGATGCTTTTGCATTCATTTTTGTCAAGCCACAAAACCTTATTTGAGAGAATAGCAGTTGTCTTGTTTTGAGCTTTTTTATGTGGTTATCTGCTGATTTTCTACGTTTCTCTCTCTATCTCTCTCTATTCCAACAGGACTGGGTTTTCCTCACCCGCTTCTGCTTTCTAACCGACTTCGGACGTCTGGACTTTCGGTTCCGTTACCCGAAGGTGGGTGCTTGTGCATGGGCCAATAACTTGCATTACCCCATGGCTGAATTCCCTTTATTTTCATATTTGTTGACAATTTTCAGTTGACTCCAGTCTCCTTCAATCAAGTTCAGTTCTCCTCCCCAGTCTATTCTGCCGTTGTCTGTACTCCCGGCCTGTCACCTCCTCTGCCTTTTCCTCTCCGCCTGTTCTCCCGCATTTTTTTTCTTATTTTTTGGTTTTCTTCACCACCATTCCCTTTTTACATCCCCTGCCTCACTATTTTAGCCCAGCGGCTCTTGAAACCATTTTTTTTCTTTTTTTGTCATTTAGATTTCCAGCTGTCTCGCTGCATGCCCCCCTACCACCACCACCCGCCTTTCGACTAATCTCTCTGTTTTTATTTCCTCTCTGTTGCCGTCTCTGCTTCAGTCTCGCTGCTGTCAGAACATATTGCTCTACTTCGACGACAGCTCTCAGTGGCCTGCTGTGTACAAGAGGCCCGAAAAGGTGAGAAACGCCACTGCGCTATTCATTATTGTTTCCCACACAGACACAAAGCCACATCTAACAATTTGCATATTTCCATTTTTGTGTTTTGGCCTCAGCGGAATGATCAGGGGGAGATTTGTCCTTCACAATTGATGTAACAGTACCAGTTTATAAATTAGTGTTTTTTCCATTGAATTGAGCTTTTTTTTCTCTAAGGCTTAAATGATCATAAATACTACTGTGAAAAAAGGTGATCAGAATATCTGCATATCTTATTTCTAGATCTTCAATTTTGACATGATTGTGACAGCACTATCCACAGTCTTGCCATCAAATTATTCCAAGAAATTAACGTTCCTCATTGACCGTGTGAAGGACATATATCTGTACAGTTTATTTTCTTTATTTCTTTATTCCTCGCTGTGCTTAAACACATTAAATCATTAAATGCTAAATAGCTTGCTATCCTAACACTTAGAGGGTATTTACAGTTACATGGGCTGAGCTGTTTCTGACAAGGCTTGCAATTAAGCAATAAACTCTGGATTAACAGACTCATAAAAATAACAACAAAAAAACAAACAAACAAAGTCAGCACTTTTGCTTCTCCATTGTTATTTTATTTCCAGTTCACTTTACTGGAATGAAAAATTCCTCTTTTATAAAGGGTTCACATCCTATTATTCATTTAAATGTGCATCTAATTGTAATTTGAGTCCCGTCTGATATTTTGTAGGGAATGATAGTTAAATTTTGTCCGTGCATGTCCACTGGGCGGTAGATCCAACCCAATAAATTGAACACAATCAGCCATAAATTGCTTTCGCTGCTGATGAATAATGGACGATGCCATTATTGCGGACTGAAACTGACATAGTCCGCTAGCTTGCTTTAAATGCCCAGCGTATGTAATCAGCCTGCGGCATCTCCTCATCATATCTCCTTCTTAAATTAGTCGAGCCACGAGGTAAGAGGGTGAATTCAACAGAAAGCATGTTTCCAAGGCGTCTGTTGACTCGCACCCCGTCATGATATATGTCCATGTTGGTTGCAACGATCACAGCGGATTTTCGCTGTTGGTTTTCAGAGTGAAAAACAGTGATGCTACACTGATGCTCAAGGATAAGGAAATCCATTCAGATGAAATATGAATTAAAAAATTCCCCCGGCCATGGTTTCAGTAGACCAGAGCCATAATTCAGATGAGATTTTGACTCGACTCTTTGTTCATTTGCGAGAGCGGGAAAAACAAAGATGTAAATTAAAGAGTCCTCGCTGATGGGGTCTTTATTGAAATGTGACATATGTTGCTTTGCTCCACTGCCATCAGAACTGCTACCAGAAGGAGGCGGTGCTGAGACCCGAGAATAACCAGGTCATAAACCTCACGACAAGATACACCTGGTCAGGCTGTGTGGTAAGAATACACACACACACACCCTTAACATCACCTCCGCCACAATACATTCACTTACTATGTAATCATGTCACTTTGACATTTCACTGAACAAAAAGGGAGGCGGGTCCCAGCAGTATCTCAATATTCATCTCAATTTTCACAAATAAGGATGTTTTTCATTGACTTCTTATGAAGTTGTTACCCAAAAGTTCTACACACAAGTGTCACAAACAAATAATAGGTGTTGCTGTTAGACCCTTTGTGCCAAACATGACAAGCAAAACAATTTCAAAAATGTTTTTTTCTGAAGGCAGTTTGGTTCCCAATCAACCCAACTCAGGCATCAATGTCAGTAAGTTTTCTTGAGAGTGACAGGATATTTTTGTGATTTCTTTAATTTCCACCAGGCTTGTCTTGACACAATGACAGGTCTGTGGAAATGAGGCTAATGTGCTGCACATTTATTTCAAGATTCAAGATTCATAGTGTTTATTGTCACATGCACAGTGTAGAAACGTGTTTCCCTGTACAGCAAAATTCCCACTTTGCTGTCCCCAGTGCATATCGATATGTATTGATAAGAAATAATGATAGTAAACATGATTAGAAATATGAACAATGATGGCAATGCAATAAGATAATTTCTGGACAAGGAGAAAAAACCCACACACATATTCACGCTGACTGTCAGAGAAACATGGGTTTTTGTGTACCGAGGGGTTTTGTCAGTGGCGGCAAGCGGAAAATACAAAATCCGATTCCATCAACACGATCTCTGTCCTCCAAATGAGTTCCTGTTTGACTTGGCTTTGACCTTGACTACCAAATATGGCACTGATTTGTTTATTTCTCTGTACACCTAACGGTAATCTTTTCATTGCTCAAAACAGAAAAAGCTTGCACACGAGTCCCGAGAACAGTAATCGGAAGCAAATGTTCAAAAAAAATTCAAATACTTTTATCTCTCGCATTTAGAAGTCTGATTAGATGTGTAATGGTTGTCATGGTGATTAGGGGGATCTTATTAGCACATCTTGGGGCGTGAAATGGACTTCTATCTCTATATCCCCGACTAATTTCTTGTCTATGAGGGATGACGTCTGGTCTATTTTCGTTGCTCCCACAGGTGGAGGGCGACGGAGCCGATGAGGTCCTGAGTTGTGTGGGCGGCAGGAGTTTCCGCTCTGTGCGGGAGAGATGGTGGTACATCGCTCTCAGCAAGTGCGGGGTAAGTGCCAATCTCTGACCTCTACATTCCTTTGTCTCAGATGAGGGGCGGTGGGCCGGCATGTAAGGAAGCCCGGCGTGGTCCGCGTTTGCTTCTCCTGCAACACAAACAAACAAACAAACAAACAAACAAGCAAACAAACATCCTCAGATATCATCAGATAACATCTGAAATCTCTCCTAGGGAACATTTGATTCTTGCAAACAGAAGAAATGATAAATTTGGCAACTGGTGGCTCCAAAAGAAATGCTAGACGGACCGTATAAATTTAAAATCTACTCTAATCGGCAGTTCCGATCATACTCAGGCCTTTTTTTGAAAGCAAGTGAACAGACACTGCTGCTACCAAGATAAGAGACCGTTATTTTGACACTTCTGTTGATTAATTATCTTAAAGGTCAATGGAGGTGGACAGCAAACCGGCTTGAGGAGACTAACAGGCTGCGTTTTTGTCTCGGTATTGAACCACCATCTTGGAGCTTGTTTGCATATTAATAGTAAATTCAAGCCGCTGCTTCACACATCTCATTAAACCCATGCTTTGCTGTTGTTGTTGTTTTTTTATTTTAATCTCAAACTTATTCGTATGTTAGAGTTTTTATGGTGAATTGGGACATAAATATGCACTTTTAGAATCACATTTTTGCGCTTGTAGTATCCCTTTTAAAAGGCCCCTCTTCCATAGGCTTCCATTAGGGACCTATTGCACTTGTTATTTTTGTTCGAACAAAGAGAACTTTGCAGTGTTTGCTGTCTTGGTTTTCTCAGCATTATGCTTGTATATTTAATGGACACGGGTGGAAATACTTAAGACGACCTGCCTCATGCTGCAGGGCACCCATGTCTCGGTGGGAGAGACACACTGCAGAGCGTCTCCACGGCTTGCAGCTTTGCTGCTCACTTTTGGAACCCCACCCCACTCATTCCTAAGCTTTCACACCTCGCCATCTCTTCCACCCTTGGTCGGTCACAATATCCGGCGATGTCCCAGTCGCTTTTCAACGCCATCACAGTGATGTTGCTCTCAGGAAAATTCAATGCCATCTCCTGTTTACTTCATCGTCAGCTTCTTTCTAACCTCTGACTATCACACAAGTCACATCTAATTTAGGGTCTGACTCATCTATCTATCTATCTATCTATCTATCTATCTATCTATCTATCTATCTATCTATCTATCTATCTATCTATCTATCTATCTATCTATCTATCTATCTATCTATCTATCTATCTATCTATCTATCTATCTATCTATCTATCTATCCTACCATCCATACATCTGTCCTTCATACACGCACTCATACCTGATTATGGTAAACTCATTGTATTGTGATGTGACTGTTAGCTAATCAGATAATTATCATTCACCTGAAACGAATGAAAATAAATTTACGTAACCAGGCTTTTCTGTTCTGGCATTGTCTTTCTGCATCTCGTACATTTATTATAGTTTTTCTCTAATCCTGGATCAATCTGATCAAATGTTAAATTCTCCTTTCTGGCAGATATTTTGATCATCACTTTCAGCAGTTTCTTGCAAATATCTTGATAGATAACGATATTTCAGAGATTATTTTATTAATATTTTTTTCAATTTCTTATTAATTCTATTCATATTATTTTGCCATTTTTGGCAAGTTTGTGGTCGATTTTTAATGGACTTTATTCGAGCGTTTAAATTTTTTTTTTTGCCAATTATCGCGCAATTTCTTGAGAATTTACAGGTGATTTGTTGCCTAATCTTATTAACAGAAAGCAGGTTTTAGTTAAAGCTGTACATAATTCTGTAGGTTTGGCCCTGTGATTGGCAGGCTAAGCCCCGCCTCTAACCCAGTGACAGGTGGGATTGATTCAACCCCCACCTCGACCCCGAGTGCAGCATAAGCTGTATGGAAGATGAATGTTTAGGTTCTTTCTTGTTAATTTTAAGGAAGCTTCAAATGAGAAAACTAAATCATTTTTTTATAATAAGAGTCACGCAGTAATAACATTGCCACACATATTTTGCAAGTTTTTAGGTAATTGTTTTTATTCTTTTAAGGCATTTTTTTTTTAAATATATGAAAAGTTTCTTGATTGATTTTGCAACAGTTTCTTGCTTTTTTCTTTTTAAATGTCATCATATTATTTAAATATTTACCTCACGATTTGTTGGTGCCCCATCTGTACCTGCATGGTAGTGAGTCCAAATGTATATCAGCTCCATATCTCTTGAAACCAGAAATGCTCTCATTCTCCAGACATGGATTAATATATAACCTTTTACACAATGGCCTATGGAAGTACCTGAAGGATGCAAATGATCATGATTTAATCACAGGGAAAAATATCATTATTTTGAATAAAACTCAGTTTACTACAAATTACAGTGCAGGAGACCCCTGACAGCTTGGGTGAAGGTTTCCCGGGCTACAGTTTATTGAACCACAAAGCCTGGGGGTTCTTTCCCCACTTATATTCAGTGCACGGCACATGCTGTATAGACTTGGATAGAGTTTATATATTTCATAGCTGTCTCCCATTTTTTCAAGACAAAAAAATATTGAATTGTAATTGTCTTTCTGACAACTTACAGCCCAGGCTGTAACGTGCTACATTCAGGCGTTTTCGGGCAGGGAGGTGCTATTCACAATGATAAATGAGGGCCGTGTCCTCCCCTGGCCATTTCCAGATACAACTTATTAGCTTATGAATAGAATGGAGCTGCTATTAATGTTTAAACCTGCGTGTTGCTATTCACTTCTACAAACATTCTGATGATGAACAGCCAAGTAGCTTAAAGGTAAAGCAAAAATGAAGATAAAAAAACAAACAAAGAAAACCTCTGTTACACAGTGATGAGCACAGCTGTGTTGGAAATGGAAGGCTCTGATTTGGCTGCATTACCAGCTCCGCCGATGGACACAGAATTAGTCACATTTCATTATTTTAGGACAACTCTGTTGGGAGAATTCACTGTGAAGTCACGTGTCCAAGGACAGAGGCTGCTCTGTAATGGATGACTTGAGGCATGCTGAATTTGGAACAAGCGCTGGAGGTCAAAGTTCACAGGAGCAACTTAAATATCTGGTTCACCCACTTGCTGAAGTCCAGGGTAACCACATATGTCCCCTTTTTACCTTAAGTTAAAAGGCTTGACTACAACAAAAGGCCCACCGCTCTAGACCTTCTCTGCTGGATTTATAAACAGCTTTAGATCAAAACAGCTTAGGATCAAAACGAATCAAAGCTTGAACTTGAAAGAGATACAACTTTCAGTAATAAAAGAACCTGGGCATTTGAAGATGAGGCTGTACAGGATCTGAATACATTTATAATGTCACCTCTTGGCAGCAGTATATTAGTTTTGCTGCAAACTCACAGACGGCAGTTAAATTAAACCTACATAGCGTGTCTGCGTAAAATGCAGCGTTGGCGACGCAAGCCAGTGTCTTTTTGAGCCATCTCAAGCTCGGATAAATACAGAGTTGTCATGCTAGTTAGGGCATTCGGTGTAAAACTAGTGCCAAAAACGAATATGTGAATCAAACCTACGACTTCCATACCAGATCGGTTAAAGCCTGGGTTATCAACAACCGCCAGTGGGTAGGGTACCAGTGGAATCGGGGCTACTGTGTGTCAAAGAAGGAGAAGATGATTGTGTGTTCAGAACCAGAGAGAGAAGAGAAAAGGCAACACTCTGGGACTGAGTGTAGGGACTTTGAATTTTGGGAAGATGACAGGAAAAGCTAGAGAGTTGGATGAGATGATGCAGAGAGGGTAGTTGGATGTTCCGCGTGTCTAAGTGAAGACTAAGTGGAAAGGAAGCGTGGAAGCAGGTTTAAGTTTTACTGTCATGGAATTGATAGGAAGAGAAATGGAGTTTGAGTTATTTTGGCGGAGGAATGTTCTGGAGGTGCAAAGAGTGTCAGATAGACTGATGAGTCTGAAGCTAGAAATTGAAGGTTTGATACTAAATGTTAGTGGCTATGACCCACAGGTGGAATGTGAGTTAGAGGAGAGGGAGAAATTCTTGAGTTAGTTAGATGAATTGATGCAGAATATTCTCAGAGGTGAGAGAGTGGTAATTGGATCAGACTTCAATGGACATTTTGGTGCAGGCAATAGAGGTGATTAAGAAGTAATGGGCATGTTTGGTATACTCGATAGGATCGCAAAGGGACAGATGGTGGTAGACTTTGCAAAAAGGATGGAAATGGCTGTACTGAATCCTATTTTTTTCAGAAAAGGCAGTAATATTGGGCAACTTATAAGGTTTGAGTTAGGAGAACATAGGTAGACCAGAATAGACAATGTAGTTACTGCAAAGTAGTGGTAGGTGGGATTGTAGCCAGGCACCATAGAATGTTGGTTTGTTCTGGTGACAAGGAAGATGAAGAGTACAAAAGCAGAGCAGAGGATGAAGTGGTAGAAGCTGAAAAGGGAGGAATGTTGTATGGTTTTCACAGAGGAGTTGAGAAAGGCTCTGGGTGATAAGGGAGAACTTCCAGATGACTGGACGACACTACAGCTAATGTGATCAGGGAGACAGGTAAGAGAGTACTTGGTATGTCTTCTGGAAGGAAAGCAGATAAAGAGACTTAGTGGTGGAATGATGAAGTGCAGGAGTATATACAGAGAAAGAGGCTAGCAAAGAATTAATGGAATTCTGAGGGGATGAAAGAGAGCAGACAGTAGTCCAGGGGAGATGCAGCACAAGGTGAAGGTAGAGATGGCAAAGGCTAAACAAAGGGTTTATGATGATTTATTTGCTAGGTTGGGAAGTAAAGAGGGAGAGAATGACTTATACAGGTTGGCAAAAAAGTTGGAATGGGAAGTATATGCAGCAGGTTCAGGTGATTAGGGTAGAGAGGGAAATGCATAGACAGGTGCCAGACGAGAGACTGGAAGATGGAAAGAGTACTTAGAAGAGTTGATCAATCGGGAAGATTAAAAAGAGTAGTAGAGGTGATTACTGTGGACAGGGAAGTAGCAGAGATTAGTAAAAGTGAAGTGAGGAGGACATTGAAGACAATGAAGAGTAGAATGGCAGTCGTCTTGATCATGTACCTGTGGAGGTATGGAAGTGGCTCGGAGAGGCAGCAGTAGAGTTTAGATCTTAGAGAGTGATGAGATGGCTGAGGAATAGAGAAGAAATGTGACTAGAGAGGAGACTAGACTAGACTGAGAGGAGAAGTCAGCATTTGTGAGCAACGGTATGGTTTCATGCCTGGAAAAAGTTCTAAAGATGCAGTATTTGCTTCAAGAATACTGATAAAGAAGTACAGAGAAGGTCCGTGGGAGCAGAATTGTGTCTTTAGATATCGGGCCAGCGTGGCACAGGGGGTTAGAATCCTGGGAACCGAACATAGCTGGTTCGAATCCCGGTTCCTCCTGGCCTGTCAAAGTGTTATTGAGCAAATCTGAACCCCTAACGGGTCCCCTGTCACTGTTCCTTAGCTGCCTTCCGCTCATGGTGTTTCCATGACGCGTTAAACGCAGTGGTCAAAATTTCACTCATGTTGTGCTTTATGTATAACTTTATGTTACAATAAATGCATTTCCTTTGCTTCTTCATCTAGAAAAAGCACACGACAGGTTGGTGAGAGAGGAACTACAGTACTGTGTGTGGCAGTCTCGATTGACAGAGAAGTATGTTACAGTGGTGCAGGACATGTGTCTGAGCAGTGAGACACTGGTAAGGTGTGCTGTAGGTGTGACAGAAGTTCAAGTTGAAGGTGGGATTTAATCAGGGGTCAGCTCTGAGATCCTTCTTGTTTGCAGTGGTGATGGACAGGCTGACAGGTGAGGTTAGAAAGGAATCATTGCATTGTGATCTGTAATAAGAGCAGGGAGCTGTTGGAGAAATCTTGAGAGTTGGAGATATGCTCTGGAAAGGAGAGGAATGAAGGTTAGTCACTGCAAGATAGACTATATGTGTGTGAACCAGAGGACCCAAGTAGAGCCGGTGAGGCTACGGGGAGTGGAGATGAAGAAGGTGGAGGATTTTAAGTACTCAGGGTTAATCGTCCAGAGCAATGGAGAGTGTGGAAAAGAGGTGAAGAACGGGTTCAAGTGGGTTAGAACGGCCTGAGACAAGTGTCAGGAATAAAGTGAGATAAAAGAATATCACCCAAAATGAAAGGAAAGGTGTACAAGACGGTGGTGAGACCGGCAATGCTGTATGGTTTGGAGACAGTGGCAATGAACAAAAGACAGGAGGCAGAGCTGGAGGTAGCAGAGATGAAGATGTTGAGGTTCTCTTAGGGAGTGATGGAAATGAATAGGATCAGGAATGAGTCTATGTTTTGGAAACAAGGTCAGAGAGGTCAGACTGCGATGATTCAGTCATGAACAGAAGAGGGACACACTTTTGCTGATCCGTGGAATTCTTAGAACCACAATTGAGGTGAAAGAGATCATAGCAAAGCATTAACAAGGTGTTCATGTATGCATGACGACAAGGTTTAAAACGTTGGTCTATTCCATACTGAAGCAGAGTTTCAGAGCTGTTCTGAATAGAACGGCTGTTCTGGAATGCGAAGCCGCCATCAGTAGAGAAATGGAGTTTTATCAGGCACCCTGAGCAATTTTGAAATGATAAAAATAAGAATTACATTTTATTCAATTAAAGGAAAAAAGGGGGGGCTTACACCATTTTGCTTTGTATCTTAAGGGAAATTTGGTTTTATTACCACTGTATATCTAAGTGTACAATATGTGCAAAATGAAGCAAAGTCCTTTTTTTGTTTAAACTCCTCCAAGTATGGTTAATGGTTCTTCACACTAGCGCTGTAATTAGACTTGGTGCTTTGCCTTAAATGTGATTGACTCACTCAAGTCAGCAGTAGAAACACTGATGATTTCTCTGTCATTTGATGCCTGGATCAATAAATAGCTGCAGTTCAGATACAAAAGGATGGAGGCCTTTTGTTATGGAGGTGTTTTTAATAATTTTGGCTGTGAGTCTTAATATTGGAGTTGGACCAATACCTTGTGGTTCATTTGATATAGCGTTATAGCGAGCGTTATAGCGTCCTTGTTTTAACATATTGTTAATGTTAAAAACTAAGCGCAATGCACTAAGCCAAGTTCAAACATTTTTGCATGTGTGACTGTGTGTGTTTGTGTGTGTGTGTGGGTGTGGGTTTACATTGGGAAAGCCTGCAGAATGTTTCAGGTCATTGCAGCGAATGTACTTGTGAGGAGCTTGATACTAAGTTGGTGGTTTGAATCCAGGTTATGTAATTCATTCATTCTTTCATTAATTTATTCATTATCAATAATGCAGTGGGGCGAGAGTTTATCTCAGCTGTCATTGGATGAGAGGCAGGGTAAACTCTAGAAGCTCTGCAAGCCAAAAAAGGCAAATATTGGCAAGATATTAAGATCCTTTAAAAGAGCAGATTTACCATCTTTTTATTTTGGGGGGGGCTAGGGGCCAACATTTTTTCCCTCTATTTTCAAACCGTCACTGTCAGCTTCCTGCAAGCTTTGCAAAAACAAAAAACAGCTGCGAAGGAGGACAGACTTTATCGCAGCGGGGAGCACTCTCGCCTCTCAGCACGAGAAACAGTTAGCGCTGACACTGATCATATGAAGGAAGGGGAAGATTTTGTTGAGAGCCTTTTGAAGATTTGCAAATTTGCTCGATGGTGGATAGAAACAGGAGTCATATTTCATGCAGTAATAGTCACATGGTTTCAGCTAGTCATTAGTTACTTGTTTGGGTGAATCCCTGGTTTGAATCCAGGCATGGCAATTGATGTGTTCTGATTCAAAACTTCTTTTATCATGTATATTTTTATTCTTTATTCAATTTGTAGAAATTCTCCCCTGAGGGTTGGAGTCACAGCACCGAACTGTAGAATTTCTGTGCTTTTTAGATAATGTTATTCCTCTGGTTTTTGCATCGTGTTTCGTGAATTTAAACTCATTAAATAATGAGCATGTAAGAAGCAAGCAATCTAGCCGATGAATTCATTGGTTGGAAAAAAAAAATAACAAGGAAAAGCTTAAATGAAACTGGTTCCTGCTGCAACAGAAGGTCGCTGGGCTTGTCAGTGGAACTGGCGCGACCGTGGAACCCCATTGCACTGATGGAAGCCCCTTTTCCCTCATTCTCCCTCTCTCCCCGCTCTTTCCCCATCTCCCCTCTCTCTTTTCACTCGTCCCTCAAACCCACGTAAATATTCAGTACATAAAATCTCATCTGACCACTTCTCCTATGTGATCGTTTGACATGATTAACAAGGAAGCCTAAACATGTCCCACATACAGCTTGATAAACTATCATAATCGTCTCACCAGTGAGCCCAGAAAGGGACATGTTCGACCATAAATAACAATAGAGATGAAAAATAACAATAATATTCCACAAATTTTAATGCAAAATTTTAATTTCTTTTCCACAGCAAAATGACTTTACTTGATGTAAAAGCTATGAGAGATACTTATCGAGTAAATTTGTTATGGCATATCTTTAAAAACCTGAAAATACTGCCAATGAAACATAAAATGTAGGAATCCTAAGAAAGGAGCTGGGGTTGCATTAAAAAACTATACATTTTGTTACAGCACACCCATATTACTTTAAATTTTACTTTTAAATTCCTTTAAAAAAACAACTGAAAAATCAGCCAACAATTATCTTCAAATGTGTACAAAATTACTCTTAAGGTCAGCTTCAAAGATTCATATTAAATTTCCTCAAAATGGAAAGTGTCAATTTTAGGTGAAAAGATTTTTTTTAAGTCACTTGTTAGATTTCTAAAGCTAAAAGTTCTATTTGTTTTTCTAAAACAGGGGAAAGAAACTGCTTTTGATAAGCTTGTGTTTGGGGTTCAACATATTTTCACCTGAAACATTCATTAATGCACAGGACAAGGTCTTACACAGATATTGTGTTATATACCTGTAATAAAAAAAAAGGTGGCAGCTTATTGTCATTTTTTTCTTTTTTGCCAAGCCTTCATTACTTCACACCTAGCTGTGAAAATCCTTGGAAATTTATTCGAGACGCACCGTGTTTGACCTCCAGAGTCAGTGGAACAAATCAAAGTTCAAGGACGCCTCTCACACCTCAAGCTGCTAAATGAACCTCTGACTCTTTCGGGGACTCCCTATCGATTCCCCCGTTTCCCGTCCGTCCCCTCCCTTCTTTGCATTTACTCCTTTTCAGTCATCCCCTGCTTATTTCCCGCTGTTTTCCTTTTTTTCAACCCCTTCTCTCTGTATATCTATCACTCTCTTCATCTCTGTCTCCTCGCTCTTTGTGTCTGTATTGATTTTGTGGCAGTACACGCTCTGTGCTTCTCCGCTGTTTTGAAATAGGGAGTGAGATTGAGTCTCGGGCTGCCAAATGAAATCAAAGTCCTCCCTCACTCTTCCTAGCCCCCCGTCCGTCTCGTGCTTGCGCCGCTGCCCTGCCGCCGACTCCTCCTGCTCTGAGCTTGAGTGTGAAATTAGCTCCCCGTGCGCCGATTGTCAACCCGTCTAAGGCCGTTGTTTCTCACTCTGTCTCGTTCCCCTCTGACGACCTGTTTGTGTTTTTTGCTTTGGACCACCCTCACTATTCATTTTGACTTTCCAAGCGTCCTCCTCAACCTTGCACTGCAATCTATTAAATTTAATAATTAAATAAAGAACAATACATAATTATGACAGGAGTAATAAATCATTTATAAACGTGCCGCCATTTATCCATGATTAAACATTAAAGAACTCTGTGTTAAACCGGAAGAAACTGTTGCTATGGATACCACCTATCCATCTATCCGTCCTCCGTGCTTTCTTTGATTTAGGTATTCTTCGTAAAGGCGGCAGATTCTTTTTTTTCTTCTTAAGTTGCTCCACACTAGCGGGACTAACTCAATAACAATATGCCACAATTACAGTGTGCTTACTCTCACATGACAGGAGAAGTCAAGAAATCCAGGGTTCTCTTGTGCAAGAGATGCTCCGAGATGCTCGAACACCACCGAGAAAATGTGTCACAAGACAGGTGGGGCGGTTTACCAACATGATAGGAGGAGGTATGAATCAGCGCCTCAAAAGTGTACCTGTCCTGCACTCGGGGATCTTCGAGAGTGTGATATGTTTGCCATTTCATATCCAAGAAGGCTGTGGACTACCCGCAGGAAGGAGGTTGAATAGTAAAAAGATATGCGAATGACACCTGAGGACGATATATCAGGTTGCTTCAGCCGAAGGGACATCACTTTCATGACTACAGTCTGAGTTATTAGCACTCTGCTTTCTATGTGCTGCTTAGCCATCACGCACATCAGAACTCAGCCCATAGAAGCTTATTCAACTAAACCTCTGGATTTTGTTCATTGCTTGGTTCATTTTAGGCAAAAGGTAAGATTGAGATATCGCAAGTCCTGAAACTGCAGTGACAGTCGGTTGCTGCAAACCCAGAGACAGGTGGCCGTGCTTCGCTGAGCGAGGAAGTCTGGATTTGCCGGAAATATCAAGCCAGCATTCAACTTGTCATTTCATGCAAAGGAATGATCATAGAAGTGGATCCGGGCATTTTTCTTTTTTTTTTTTGTAGGAAAACATTCTTAGTGTCACATGATGCAAAAAATGAAGGGTCATTTTGTGTTACGTTAAGGGACATTTAGGTTAAGTCCGCCATGTTGTCCAATAAAACTTTCCCTTGCCAGGCAACTTTAATGATCCAAATTTGAATCAGACCAAACTCATCGATTCAAGAGAGTTGTATGGATCATTTTATGGAATCCAAAAAAAGGCACTGGATGAAAGCTGCTTCTCTCTTATCGTAAGTCTTGGAGGAGAAAAATAATCTTTTTTGGACCCAACCAGTGATGCTACAATCGTTGAACTGCAATTTGGCCACAAACACCGGGGTCTTCCGGTGTCCAGCTTCATTAGTAAAGCCATAGTTTGTACCAGAATCAAATTGGATCCAGCCAATCTGCATCTCGGGCAAAAGAGGGGAAGAAAACAAAACAGCGTTTCTCATTAGGAAATATATTTCCTCTTTCTCCCGGCTGGTTTTGGCAAGAGTTCGACAGACAGATGGCTCGTCCAAACCTGTCCCTTTTTAAACTATTTCTGCAGTCAGTTGCAAAACTAATAATCCCCAATTTTGCATTTTCATCAGATGATTGTGCGGTTTCTCCTTTTGTCGGTATGACTTGTTTTAATTCCTTTTTTATTATTTGACTTTAGTGCCCAAAAGTGTTTTTTTCCCCATTAATGAATTAATTTAGTAGGTTTATTGTGCGTACCCCACCTATAAATGGTACCTATTTTCCTCTCAACACTGCTTTCACTCATACATTAATTTAACAACTTCGCCCATAATTGACTTTGCATCTGTAATATCCCACACTGTTTCACGGCAACACTGAGCTCCCGCAATCTTTCCATAAGCCCCTGCAGATTTCAATTTAAGACGTAAAACGCAATATTATTTGCCCAAAAAGAACCTGCTGGTTTTTGCCATCAAAGGCCATCAACATGCAGGAGAGATTTAGGCATCGATGGGAATTTAGCACGGATCGCGGATTCTCATAAGGCACCAGACAGTCCGATCCATTCTTATTCTAATGAGAAGAATTTCCGATAAAATGTCAAATAAATAACAAAGTGCGTGAGAAATGGCCGCGAAGAGTAATCTCAAACTACTCAATATCCAGTTGGACAGTTTTTGGAGTTTCTTTGCATTTTGTGAGCCCTTTGAGACCAAAAAAAGGGAAGAATAATTCTAATAGGGAAAGGGAGATTGCTTGCTCAGCACCAAATATACATTTGTAATGTCACCTGCTCTGTCTCTCTTTCTCTCCTGCTCTCTCTCTCCACTTGCAGGGCGATGGCTTGCAACTGGAGTACGAGATGAAACTGACCAATGGCCAGTCTTTCTGGACGCAGCATTTCTCGGCGGACGAGTTCGGTGAGAGTGATTACGCGGAGGAATTACGGGATGAATTGCCGATGGCACAAGCCGGCACCACTTAGCACGGCCAATAAAGCACACTGAACTGAACAAATTACAATAATGAAGGGACGGCTGAACGAATTAATGGTGATAGATGAACCGAGAGGATGAGATGACACGAGAAAGATGGCCTAGTAGCTTCCAAATGAATTGTTCCTACATCCGTGTCTCAGGTCATGTTCATCCGATCCTCTCTGTCACAACCTCTTCTCGCCTCCTTTCCAAATCACAATTCGATTCCGTCCCTCTTGCTGTAGCTGTACGTAATCTTTCCATTTTATCCCACCGCTACCCCCATTTACCTCCCTGCACCTCCACCACCCAGGAATCCTGGAGACGGACATCACCTTCCTGGTGATCTTCTCCACCGTGTTCTTGCTCTCCTGCTACTTCGCCTGTGAGTGCCCTCATTTTCCGCTCCTTTTTTAGCTCCCTCTCCCTCTCCCTCCCCGCCACCAGGACGACGCATTATTCCGCCGCAGTCATTAAGTGCCTTTTCTATTATAAAAATCGACATGTTTTCTTGATGGGAGAGAAGTGAGTTCTTGTGTCTCTGCCGCCGCAAAGTGACGATGGAGCTTGTGGCTGTCCTGCGTGCGGGAGAGTTTTCACAACAGAATAGAAACAGGGGTGAGAGGGTGCTGAGAGGGAGCTCGACTTTTTCGTGCAAAGGTGACCTGTTTTGCAGAGGAAGCCAGCGGCAGCCTTAAAGTCAGCGAGGCGAGTTTGTCACTCCTAGATCATGGCTCAGATTTCCGCGACCGCTGAGAGCAAGAGCAGCAAGGGGAGAATTTCACTTCCTGCTCACTTCATGTTCGGTCAAGTGTGCAGCCATATACAATGTGCCCAGACTGCGAAAGGGCTGGTGCATCCACACAACAGAAAAAAAATCATTACTTCTCAATTAACTCTGATTTTATAGCCGCCTGCTCATTTTCAAGCTCAATATCAATTTAATTTCATCTTCATAAGCAGCTAAGCCAGGGTGTCATGTGCAAGTAAAGGCGAAACACAAGCCCCTCTGAGCTACTTACTTTATTGGCTCATGTTATTGAAGAAAGTGATACCATTTCTGTCCTCATCTTCCAAGTCAGAGCAAATTACAATTATTTTCTTTTGCTATGCACTATTTCAGTATTTAGAGTCCTTCACTCTCACTTGGTGGATTCTGTCTTAGCTTGTTTTTAGTTTCTGGTATTGTTGACTTTTTCGATGGGCTCCTCCAACTCTTTAAGTTGATGTTTCATTTTATCCTGTAAAACACTCATATTGTTGAAATCAGCTTTAATGGCAAACCCTAGCCAACAGCCTGCATTTTAGTATATTTAGTAATACAGTGTATTAGTATATGATATATAGCAATATATAGTATAGTACAGTATAGGATAGCATAGGGTAGTATAGCATAGTACATTATAGTACTGTATAGTTGAGTGTAGTGTAGTGTAACCGAGTATCGTGTCTGTAGGATTGTCATATAGTTTAGTGCAGTGCAGTGTTGCAAAGTGTTGTATAGTTTAGTAGCAAAGTGACATTTCATGACATGTGGTATAGTGTGATTTAGCATTGACTTGTGTATTGTAATTTAGTTAAGCTGGTCGTTTTATAGATAGAGAAGGTTATATTTCATTATTGTAGTAAATAAAATGCAGTACAGAATAAAGTATGGTTTGTTTTGGTTCATTTTGAATGTGTTTCATAAGCTAGTAGATTTGGTGACGTTTCATGTACTTTTGGATAGTAAAATGGAATGGAATTTAGTAGAGCATTGTAGTTTGTTATAGTATTATATAGTACAGTGGCTAGAGTGTAGTAAAAGCTTGGTAATTCAACCAAAGATCTCTGACTAAAAGCATTGATTAAGGCATGCCATAGTACACAGAATCATTTAAACATTAAAATACCTAACAAATACAAATTCTTAAAGACAATAGGATTAATGATAGAGCCTGTACTCATCTGTTCCCACAGCAGTGTGTTTTTGTTTGTATTGATAAAAACAGTTTTATTCTATATTTTAGTAAAAAAGACAGTTCTCTGTATTATTAGAAAAATTTAACAAATATTGATTCAGTCGTTTTTTTTTGCCAGGGGTTCATTACGGAGGGATTGTTTGCTTTCAGCCTTGTCACTCGTTGCTTATGGTATATTTACTGGATAAAAACAGTTTTTTCCTATCTTTTAGTAAAAGAGACAGTTCTCTGTCTAATTAGCAAAATTGTACAAATATTGATTCCGTCGTTTTTTCTTGCCAGGGGTTCATTATGGAGTGATTGTTTGCTTGCAGCCTTGTTACTCGTTGGTTATGGTATATTTACTTGATGTTTGTCATGCATTGCTAGATGAGCTACAATATGACCTTTCCCAGCATCTGAGACACCAGTATACCTCCTAAAAAAAAATCCCTTTTTTGGGGTTTTCTGACTCTTCTCACATTTTTCAGTATGAACTAACAGTTTAGCTGCTTTGAATCGCTATAGCTTTTATTTGAATCTGAATGGATATTGTGTTTAGAGCATCAAGTCAGGTTTAATTTTTGTCTGGACTGTCAGCATGTCAGTAAGCCATTCTGTCTGTCTTTCTGTCTTTCTGTCTGTCTATCCATCCTTCTATTTTCATGACATAGTTTTAAGCTTTACTTAACAATCCAGCTCATACACGAATGCTGTTCCTAATAATATTCTGCAAACGTTTTGTGGCAATTTGGAAGGAGTTTGTCAAAAATCTATTATAATATGTAGATATATTCTACATGGATATGTATAATCTATTTCTATTCAAAAAACATGAATAAATAACACAGGCAAAGGATTCCCATAACAATAAAAATAGCTTATTTATTTATTTATTTATTTATTTATTTATTTATCTATTTATTTATTTATTTATTCATTCATTCATTCATTCACTAGGTTAGTTAGTTCGCATTATGTTTTTTTATGTTTTTTATAAAAACTGACCTTTCAATTTGAACCTGAGCATTTGAAACCCTGCACCAACTCAGAGGGGGTCACGGTTGCCATGGATGCCATGTGGATGATTCAAATTATGTCATGTCACTTTGTCACAAGCAGTTATTTGCTGTTTTTTTCTTTACATGGGGTGTACATGGGTCCAATAGCATGCAAAAAACACAATAGAATCTATTATTTATGGCAACCTCCCCTTTGCCATACAAGCATTACCGTCAGCTGAACATCTCCTCTTTGCACTATTTTTCCTACCAAAATGACAGAACCAATATTCAAAAAACGATGGAATTAAGAGGATAGAATTATCATTTCCCCCTCAAGGTAACTCAAAAGTCAATAAAGGATTGGCTGACCAACTAAGTCTGGTATATATAACGCTGCTTTTTTAAATATACATATCTTATGGTTGAAAAAAAAAAAAAGCTTAAAATATTTTTAGTTGGAATAGCCGTTAGGAGCAGAGAATGTGCATGCTAATTGCGGTTCCTCCATCTATCTGGCACCTTCCCTTGTGATTCTCTTCCTCGCTCTCACTCTGCTTTGCCATCTGTTAGCATATCTCCATGTTTTTTATCTACCCACACACACACACAAAGACCTCCATCACCGTATCGTGGTTTGTCTCCCCCCTTTTCTCACCACAGACAATTTGAAGGGAAGACAGCTTTTCCACACAACCTACAAAATGTTCATGACCGCGGCGGGTGTCGAGGGTGAGTTTCTGTCTCGAGCATGCACTCCCTGACACGCAAGCATGCAATTGTCTGTGCATGGGCGACAACCAGGCCTGCTGCCGCTGCATCTCCTGCCTCGATCCATGTTTCAAGAGCTGAGATTTTATCTGCCTTATTATAAGAACTACTGGAAACAGCCACGGTTGATACCACGTCCTGTTACTGATTAACGCCCCCCCCCCCACGAACCCCTGCCCTCCTGCAAACTCGCTCATCCTCTCCTCCCCTTTATTACTCTCTCTCTTTTTTAACCCCTCCATCCCATTTCTCTCCCACCGTGCTTGTTATTATCCACCTGTCTCCTTTGTTCAACTTTACCCTGTGGCAGAAAAAGAGAAGAAAAGGAATTAGTCCCGTCTTTCTCTCATTTCCATTTCTCTTATTTTCACATATTATCCCCACGTCTACTCCACTCGTCAGTGCTCAGCCTGTTGTTCCACTGCGTCTACTGGGGCCTCTACGCCAGAGACGGCGTCGGCAATGGCAGCCTGAAAATACTTGGTGAGTCGGTCTTTCGCGTCGGTCACTGCGGACTGACTGACACCGGCTCTGCCTGAGCAGAATGAGTGAGTGCATTATGATGGATGTGAAGAATGGCTGTTTCCAGGGTGTGTGTGTGTGTGTGTGTGTATATTGTGTATATATTGTGTATATATTTTATATATATATGTATTTTCGGAGTAACACAGGGA
>CAAKHD010000251.1:1219-21219 GCA_901007705.1 Fistularia tabacaria | reverse complement strand
AAAAAGAAAAGACCATCATGATGTTTTATATGGCAATGAACCTGCCATATACATGACAAGGTCCTGATTTGTAGTAGTTCAATATCAAAAAATGAAATATTACTTACCTTTTGAAAATATCAATCAATATCAACTTATTATTATTATGCTCAGCCTCACTACTTTTCCAATAAATTCTTCTTATTATCATCCTCATCATCCTAATTACATTATTATTATTATTATTGTTATCATCATTGTTGTAATTTTCTGATAATTTCATATTCATTTTCAGTTAAGTGCCTCCACTAAATTGTTTGCCAACTTTATTCTTTTTTTGTCAATTAATTTCCTGCTTGTAGTTATGACCAATCCCTTTGTCTTCTGTTTTCTTGTTAGTCCTGGAATTTTCCCATGCTATGGGAAATATAACCTTCCCTCATCCTCACTGTTACACCCGGTTCCCTTTCCTTTACTCCCGTGTACTCTTATCTCGCTGCGAGTGACCCTCATTCTTCTATTCCAGAGTTCATCCCTACCTCTCCAGGCTCTCCTCTAACTGCTCCCTGTTCTCGCCATAGATAACATTGTCATCTGCACACATAATTCCTGTCTAGCCATCTTATCTGAAGCCATCAATGTATTATATCAACACAACGTCATAGCTGTTAGCATTTCTGTTGTTGAACTGATTGTTTGTGCCTGTCCCTCCAAACCCCTCTGCCTCGGCCTTCTGTTTTGACCAGTCGGCGTTAAAAAAACCCTTCTGCCCCAGCCTCTCTCTTTTTAACGCCGACTGGTCAAAACAGAAGGCCCCCTGCTTTGAGCTCAGATTTGTCCAAGGTTTCTGCAAGGTAAAGGGCAGATATTCCTCGCCACTGTTGCCAGGTGCTTGCTCATGGGGGAATGTTGAGTTTCTGTAAATCATTTATAGAGTGTGGTCCGGACCTGCTCTATATGTAAAGGTTCAAGAGACAGCTATGCTGTGATTTGGCACTATATAAATAAATTTGACTTCACTTGACTTGGCCATCTGTCAGCCTTTCCATCACCATAGCAAACTAGAAGGGGCTCAGTGCCGATCTTGATGCAGTGCCACCTCCACCAAGACACTGAATCCAGAATTGCTTCTCTTACGCTGCTAAGTGGCTGGCTACTGCTCATGGTTCATCTAAGATTGCTTAAATGTACGTATAACTTGAAAGTGACAAATAAAGGGATTTTTTTTTCCTTTCTTTCTTCTTAACCTCTGTCGTTCTGCCCTCATATATATCACAATTCCTCCTCTGGCACTCTGTTGGATGCTTCCTCTAAATCCACAGACACAATGCAGCTCCTTCAGATCATTGTACTTCTCAATGAGCACTCTCAAAGCAAATATAGGATGAGTAGTGCTCTTCCTTTGCGTGAAATCAAACAGTTGCTCTCAAATTGATGCCACTTTACTGAACCTAGATTCCACTGCTCTTTCCCAGAGCTTCATTGTGTGGCTCATCAGCTTTATATCCCTGAGCATCCTCCTTAATGTTTGAAATTGGC
This sequence comes from Fistularia tabacaria, assembly GCA_901007705.1. Classification (NCBI taxonomy): domain Eukaryota; kingdom Metazoa; phylum Chordata; class Actinopteri; order Syngnathiformes; family Fistulariidae; genus Fistularia; species Fistularia tabacaria. The sequence goes on along the minus strand of CAAKHD010000251.1, from coordinate 19,701 downwards.
ACTAGCATACTTTCCCTGTGAGTATCCAGGATCGTTTTAAACAAGCGAGTTAAAAATTCTAGCGCCACCTCTGCAAGACACCTCCATACCTCCATCGGCATATCATCAGGACAAACTGCCGTTCCACTCTTCATTCTCTTCAAAGCTGCACTGACTGATCCCGAGGGCCTCCTAGTTCACTGATCTAACTCTCTTCCTCGTCATAATTTCTACAGAGAAAGTACTATTTCCATTTTGCTTTCACGCTCTCCTCATTTGTGAGCACATTTCCATCTCTATCCTAACTCACCCTAACCCGCTGTGCTCCCCCTTCTGATCTCGATCTCTCTGCCTTGCCAGTCACTACAGGTTGCTACTTTCTCTTACAACTCATCATAGGCCTCTCGTTTTACTTTTGCCACCTCCCTCACCACATTACCATTTGTTTTTCTAAGGTTAGAATCCATTAGAAATTTGGATGTGGATATGATAATCATATTACCCAATATTTCCCGCACGAGATTAATAAAGTATGATAAAAAATTTAAAATCACAAGAAAAGGGGGTTGGCACTGCGTAAGGGGTTAGAGCAATCGCTCTTAGAACTGAACATTCCTGGTTCGATTCCAGGCTCCCCCTCGCCTGTCAAAGTGTTGTTGAGCAAGACACTGGACGCCTGGCGCCACTAAGTGGCTGCCAACTGCTGTTAAATGCAGAGACGTATCTGATATATCGCAAGGCTTTCAGTCTTTAAGGTGACGCAACAGAATCAACAACCAATAGATGAGCTTCAACAAAACCGGTAAAACGAAACCTAGACTAACGATCGGCAGAGAGCGGTATTGGCAGCAGAGACGGTATTTCTTTGCGGTATGGATGAATGGGAACAGACAAAGGACGTCCCGATCAACATGGACCATCCAGACAGAGGATGGTTGAGCTGTGGGCAGAACAGCCCAGCTTGAACAATGTCAACTCGCCAATGAGTGGAGAAGGAAAAGCGATGGACTGAAATAGCAGAGATGCTGCAAATACCTGGTGAAAACATTGCATGATGAAAAAGTCTATCTGTAGTTTTCCACGGGTCTTTTCCAAATCTTTACGCAGTCTTCAGATGTAAGATCTAGTCTTAGTAAAATCTCAGTCTCAGACTATGCTGAGACTTAAAACTCTAAAGACTGGTCTTTAGATGTGATCTTGAGTGAGAAGAGTTTTACACATCTTCTAGGCCTCTGCAGCTTCACAGTAACTACATAGGTATAAATATCCTCAAATAGGTACCTCCAAATTGGCAGCTTTTTAAAAAGTCAACATTGCCTCAAATTTACATGCACAATGCAAAAAGATGATTGTCATGAAGTTTTTATACTAGCTGATGTCATTTGATTTTGCTAACACTCGCAGCAACCAAAACTAGGTATAAGTAAAAATTCAGTAGTCAGTGCACTACTCTCATATGAGGACTTAGAATTAAAATGAGGTCTTGTGTTTCCTCCTTAGCAGGTCATTAAAGGTAAACCATTACTTCCTGAAAAAGTAAAATTATTTTAATTGTTTTCTTTCTGCAAAAACTGACAAGTGAAAACATCTGTTAAGAAACAAAATTTATTGATAAACATTCAACCATAACTGTCCATTTACAGAAGCTCTTGGCCTCCAGTTCGACTGGGATGCTGTCAACAGGGAAAAAGGCAGTGATTATTGTACGCCTCTGCGTCGCGGCCCTTTCAGCCACAAGATGCTACGACGATTTAGCCGCTGCCTCCTTTGCCTTTTCCTCCCTGTAGCTGCTGAGCAGTTGGTTGATAAGTGTCAGTTTGTTTTCTTTCTTCACGGGATACAGCGGAGGGAAGGGGTTGCCTTTGTACTCCAGGACCGCCATCTTCGCCCTGTCCAGGTTCTGTCTGTTGGGGATGCGGGCCATCCTCGTGTAGCCTTGCGGCTGGTTCTCGAAGCGCACGGCCAGGACCTTGAAGAGCTTCGGGATCAGATCTTTTTCCTGAAATGAGAAGAGATGCTTTGACTTCAGCGTCTGTCTTGGATCCAAAACAAACAAGCTTTGTAAGAGCAGCGGACACGTACCGTCAGCCAGAAGTTGGCCATTTTCATTGCTTTTTCATTGGTGTCTCCCTTTTTGCCATAATCAATCAGCTGCAGGCAAAACAAGCAAATAGTCATTTGTTAAACTGGTGACATGCAGAACAGATTCTCATTACAAACAGCTATCAATCATTTTAGGTTTGCATATTGTTTTTGCAGTGTTTCCAGATCACGTCACCATCATTATACTGCTCAATATCATACACCGATAAGAGAGCAACATATGCAAAAAGCCTCGGCAATGTTCCAGCGGGTATCAGCTAATCGAATTTAATGCTTTTTAATGCCCTTTTTAATGCCGCTTTAAACAAATTTAATGTCCTTCTCCAACCGCAGATACGTTTATTTATAATAGTGTCAATGAGTTACATCTGGAATAGACTTTGCAGTGGCAGATATATAAATATCACCGTCTGAGTGACAATGGAACTAAAGAAGAATTTTATTTTGTGTATGATTATTAGTGCCTATTTCTTAGTTTGTTTCCTTTTTGCTCCAACTCTCAACGATTTTCAGTTCAAGGCATTAGTCCTTGTATTTGAATTGGTGATAATTTGAGCCATGAGTGCACTACCTGCGTTGTTTTCAGTTTTCTCAGAATGTTCATCAGTGTCCTTCTTAAGGCTGGCGCACACCTCTATCAACAGAGCCTTTTTCCCATCTCAGTGCTTCAAACTCATCCTCAAATGCTTTTTTTTTTCCTAAGTCCACGCATTGCCATTGCACCCTCTCCCTTCCTCCTCTCTTTATTGAGGTACATCCTGCATTTTGTCCTGGCTAAGGTTAGAGAAGCCAGTAGTCCTTTTGTGAGGGACGCTTTGAGAATACCTCGGCAAGCTCTGACCTGGACACAGACTAGTCTTTGGGCCTAAACAGTTTGTGCAGTTATGTTGCAGGTCTCCACTTCCCTGTGGGAATCAGTTATTTTCTTAAGTGAGGAGCCAAGTCCAAGTGTTATAATATTGCTTGTTTTTTCCTTTCCACATGTAAAAGAGTTAGCAATATCAGAGGCAGGAAACATTAGAGACAGAGACACTATCGTTCGCGAATACAAGTGGTGCTGCACTGCAGTGTTAAGATCCCAGAGCAGCTCAACGCAGGGCAAAGAAATCTGTCACAGTCAAATGCTGCCTACTTCTGACCATCTGATGGCATGTGCGTTTTTACTCGCGTTGATGCCCATTGTGCAAAGTTTAAAAGTTTTTTTTGCACATACTACAAAACGCCTCATCTGGTTTTCCGTCGATGGAAACCAGCCTCAAAACCGCCATTCATCCATCCACTTCTGTTGAAAGATAAATGTTCCCATTTTCCCGACATAATACGAATCTCCACTTTTTCGCCAAGCTCAACATCTGGTGTTGTAACTTTGTGCACCGTCAGAAAAGTGTCCATAAACAATAAAGGGTTTTGCCTGTCAATCATCACACCATTGGAATTGAAATTATTAAATGTTTATATAACCTTATCAAACTACATTACAAATGACAATGTTTTTTTCCAAATCAAGTGTATTTAATTTTTGAATGCCTGAATTTAATGCCTTTTAATGCTATTTAAGACCTTAATTTTTGCAAAAATCAATTTAAGATAAGATAAGATAATACTTCATTGATCCCTATAGGGGAAATTCGGGTGTTGCAGCAGAAACATTAGAGGGAATAAATAAATAAATAATTAAATAAATAAATTAAACTTTTTTTTATTTTTTTTTTTAATTCTTGCTTTTTAATGACTCACATAAACCTTGCTCAGACTGAGAATACTTATGTAAAAAAATTTGAAACATTATGCAAAAATTCATTTTTGACCCGTGAGAGGCATCCAGAGAACCCAGGCAGAGCCAGCACTAGCACAGGGAGAAGGCGGGAAGGTGAGGTGGAAGTGCTGAACACTGTGCCACCATGCTCATTTACATTCCTATTCATGCCATTACTGTGCTTGTTTCTTGATTACCCTTTCATTGTAAATACAAAAAATCCCACAACAATTTAATAGACTGAAAATATGTTTTTTTAATACCATGAATCTTGTTCCGGTCCATATTTCCATCTTTGTCAGGCAAGAAAAAATGCTCAGCACATCATTAATCACTAAAATTAATATCTCATTGTTGCTACTTTCAGTTTAAATGAGAAAAAAAAATCTCTGTAACCAGCGAGTTAACATGTACTCAGTTTTAAACCCTTCAATCAAAACTTATGTATGTGTATCTTTTTGTTATTTTTGTCCCTGCAAGCTCTTCATAGATGTAGATCAAACTGACCTTGGTTAATGATTGTCATTTCTGGTTTGAAACAGATTTTAATACCTTTTTTTTGGGGGGGGGGTGTAATTGAAATGTCACATGAATTGTTATGTGTTTGGGTGAAATTGGGTGAAATACACTTTTAGCTAATATTTATCTAAAATTCAACCCAAGACAATATATTATTGGTAATATTGACAATATGACTTTGACTGGGCAACAATTAAAGTTTGCTTGATCCCATTGCTTTACACATAAAAAAAAAACAACAACTTATATTCATTAATTTTTTAACCAGTCTCCAGTCGATCACAAGGCCACATAAGAGACTTGCAGCCATTCACTCTCTCATTCACACATCTGGACATTTTCGGTTCTCCAATGAACCTAATGGAGGAAAATCGAGAACGTGGAGGAAACCCAAGTAGACAGAGGGAGAACATGCAAATGCCACACAGAAAGGCCCCCTGCAGGATCAAACCAGGGACCTTGTTGAGACGTTGAAGTGCTGAACACTGCGCCACCATGCAGCACATTAGGGCTGGCAAAATATTCATGTCAACTTTTAGCAGTATTTTTTTCAGTTTCATCATTAATTAAACAGAACCACCACCAGCATTTCCGCTTCCTGTGGCTAATGCCAGTGCTGTTGCACCACACTTCAGCTTGTGAGGAAAAAAAGGTACAAATACAAATAGACCACTGTACCCTGTGAAAGACTTTCCTCCCATCATGAAAGAGAGGAGAGCTGCTCTCGTCTATTAATTCTGAAAGACTGGTGTATCTCGGCAGTGGGATGTAAAGGAAAAATAAATATGTCTGAGCAGATTGGAGGGTTGTTAAAAGTTTCCGATTTACTCAGCAGTTCTCACAAAGTAACAGTACAGTGAACATGACCAATGTTCCAAATCACAAAGAGGATATGTGGGAATGCACTTTTTTTTCAAAAAGCTCTTGAGTTGGAATTGAATTGTATATTCAGTTAAGTTTGTAGTTTGTTTATTTTAGCTCAAAATTGACTGGCCATTCACTTAGGCTCTCTAACCTTTGAAGCCCGAATGGTTCAAATTTTACATTTTACCGTGTTTTGCTAAGCGAAACTCACTGCAATTTACACCTGTGTCAAGATTCAAGATTCAAAGCGTTTATTGTCACATGCACAGAGTAGAAACGTGTTTCCCTGGACAGTAAAATTCCTACTTTGCTGTCCGCAGTGCATTTGGATGTGTGTTGAGAAGAAATAATGATAGTAAACAAGTTATAAATATGAACAATAATGGCAGTGCAATAAGACATGTAGGTTGTCAAAGGCAAATGACTCAAAATAAAAAATACTCTTGCATTTAAGTGATGATTCGCGATCAATTAGTTAAATGTTTAATCCCACGTGTTTATGTCTACGTGCGTGTGCGAAGTAAAAAAAGAATCTGTGTAGAATTATTTACATCAAAATAGTTCTTTTTCTGACCGTTTATGAATTTAAATAAATCCCGACATTATGATGAGACTTAGCTTGGCAAGCTAAGCAGTCGTATTAGCGAGCATGTAGCTCACCTTCTCGGCGTAGAGACGGACTTCATCGGCTCGGCCCAACGTCGTCTCTATCCTCTCGTGTCGAACCAGTCCAGTCAAGATGTTCCGGAGTATGTCGATCCGGGACCGCGGTCCCAGGCCCATCCTCCGGGCCACCCGGCCGTGGGAGATCAACATGTGTAACGTGAGGTGCATTTTGCTAACTGAGACAGGCTGCCGCTGGCCCGCGGTTAACTATCAGAAACTAACTACACGGAGGAAAGGGGAGTTTCACAGAAGCGTGGCGTTTATTTCAAATGTAATGTGTGAAATATCGATTACCCAGTTACGCTAGTTCTCGCCCAAAGAAGAAATCCCTGTTTCCTCTGGGCTTTTTCCTCCCGAGGTCAGCTGTCATTGCAACACTTTGCTGGTGCGTCGTCAAATTTGTCCGAGTTGATGACAGAACCAAGAGACTGAAGGTTCCGCTTCAACTCTACATTTTCACTAAAGCAATTACTACTCGAGTTTTTTTCAATGACAAATGTGTATATTACATTAAAAAAAAATTAACACAGTGTTCAATATTTAATACTGTACTGCAGACTATGAATGACCACCCCCACCATTCTGCTATTGAAGCCTGCCTTTGGATGGAAATGCTATTTTCTTTTAACGTTCAACAAGATCGGAGACAGTAAGGAGATGGAACTTCTAATAATGAGGTACAGAGACAACAACCTCCTGCGGAACGTCAGCATGTTTAAGGAGATTGCAGTCGACTTCTGGAGAGGCCACAGCAAGCATCCCCCAATGACCATCAACAGTGCTGCTGTTGAGAGCGAGCAGCACCAAATTCCTGGGGTGCACGTGCCACTCTGCCCAACGCCGACCCCCAAACACAGGACTCTGACAATATATTGCACTATTTTGCACTTTGCACCATTGCTTTTTTTGCACGGTTATAGGAAAATCCATCATGCTTCAATTGTATTAAATTCTATATAGTGACTTTTTTATGCCTTTAAATCCACTTCTTTTTCTCTCCTACGATCGTCATGGTGCTGTTGTTTCATATTACTTACTGATTTTTGCACTGAACTGTACAGAAAACTCTGCTGCTACTCTCTACATTGAAATTACATATATTTATACATTTCAGTTTTTATGCTGTTAATTCTCTGTCGTTCTTTCACCTCAGAACCAGTAGATTTTATCTGTGTGCGCTTTAAGCGTTTTAGTTTCATTTTTATTGTGCTCTTCACAGTTGTTGTCATTAATAATTTGTTAATTTCATGTCACTGTGGGAATCTCGATTACTCTGTATGTCTAGTACATGTAGAGAAATTGACAATAAAGCTGACCTTGACTTTTGACTTTCCCCACAAAATGTTCAATATAACTTCCTGCAGTTTTTAATTCAGTTTTTTCTCTGTCAGTATCATTTCTGACTCCTATGTTTGTGTATGATGAGTGTAAAATTCATCTTTTGTTTTAACCTCTAACAGCCTTGGATACACTTTTTAAGTTCTCTTTGTTAGTGGGGCATATTGAGACCAGAGTACAAAAACTAAAGGTTACCCTTTGACATGATGGAGTTTTGAGGAGCAATTATGTCAACATATGGTGACACCTGGTCAACAAATAAAGACAAACTGCGATGCCCACGCATGTGGATGCCAGTTCTTGGTTGGTTAAATATGATCATTAATCTCTGGGAAATTTGTAAAGAGAAATTAAATTGCATAATAAAAGCTGATGCATTAATTTTTACATTAAAAATCCAAATTTTATTCCAGCTTTCAACATAATGGATAAAGGATGGTCTGGCTTAGTTAGATTCCATGGTGCTCCTCAGCCAGTCTGTGAAAATGCAGGTCTGAAATGGAGAGGAAGCCAAATGGTGGGTAAATAGAACAGTTTCACATTAGGTCACAGTATTTGTTGGGGATGAACATGACGACAAAACTCAATTGCACCTTGGCATATACACCGGGGTGATTTTTCTCTGCACAACCGAAACCCCAGGACACGACGCCCTGCAGCACCCCATCACACACCACAGGGCCGCCGGAGTCACCCTGGGAAACAAGATATTTAAATTACATTTTGGAAAATATATGAAATTCGACAGTGACAAATACAGTACATAGCCTATTATAGTGTCCCATACAAAGTTTGAATCTATAACTTTTGTTCTGAAGACATGTTTAGCAATGCAACCAAGGAACTAATTTGAAAAAATAAATAGGTAAGAATGTGTGTGCGTGTGTGTGTGTATCTTTATGAACAAATATTTGTGTGTGGCCATCAGACTGTATAACAGCAGTCTGGACGGGACACAACTCTGACTGCTTCGGGGGCATCTGTGCGACCGTCACCCCATTACTCACTCACCCAATCACACGTGTGGCGCCCCTAATATTATTGGTTCACTTACTGGTCACCAACCTATTTATTCTTGTTTGTGTGTGTTATTTATCTACATATCTGTATGTGTATAATGTGCATATATATGTGTGTGTGTGTGTGTGTGTGTGTGTGTGTGTGTGTGTGTGTGTGTGTGTGTGTGTATATATGTAGGTAGGGGTATCTGTATGTATATATGTATGTATATGTATGTATATGTGTGTATGGGCATGTATGGGGATATATGTGTATATATATGTATATGTGTGTATGTATGGTGATATATGTGTATGTATATATGTGTGTATATATATGTTTGCACATGTACATATTCTTTCTTTTCTAACTGTTTTTTTGATGTTGTTGCGCTGCTGCAACACACGAATTTCCCCTATGGGGATCAATAAAGTATTATCTTATCTTATCTTATATGTATATATTTTATATATATATATATATATGTTAGCAGATATTAATCCAATTCTTTTGTTCATAAAGATGTATTGTATTTATCCAATATATAAATGTATAAAAAATACATAAAAAAGCTAATTTGATGAAAAAAAAACATTCATAGTTATAGCTATAAGTTGGATACACAGTCAACCCAAAATTCTTCATACATCAGGGGTGTTATATTGTATTTTGTCAGTAGTTTAAGATATTGATTGATAAAATGTGAGCAAAATCTAGTAATGCATATTTGCACCTGGCAGGAGTCCTTGCCTCCCTCCACATATCCAGCGCAGAACATGGCATCGGTGATCATTCCAGGATAGGAGAGGTCACAGTCCTCTTTGGAGAGAATTGGAATTTCCAGGCACTACAGCCTTTTACTGTCTGCAGCTATATATTAAAAACAGACAAACAACAACAACAGGAAAAATAGAAATATGTGTAGAAATAAATGAAATTACTCAGCCAGTCGAGCCATTGATAAGAACTGGAGAAGGAGAGGATCTGCACTGGATCTCAATGTCCGCCCAGGACAGATGTGTTGGTAAGTATTAGTTTATAAGGCTCCTAATGATTTAAGACCAATCTGATGTACAAAATCTTTCTGAGTCATTCTTGAACCTGCCCATCTTGCTCTCTTAGATCATATGCTGCCTTTTCTGCCCATCACTTTGGTAAGACAACTCTAAATTGCCTTCAACCAACCATTAACATATACAGTGTAAATAAGCCTCCAAATTAATCACGTGTAAGGACATATAAGTTAAGTAGAATGAAGTATAAAAGGTCTGCAGAACTAAAATGATAATGTCCTCATAAGAGGACAGAGTTTCACAAAAGGTCAGCTTTGTCCCAGATCGGTGAAATTTCCAATAAATGGCAAAGAGAGACCAGATAGATTTTCGGATTCCCTTATATCTTTCTTTGTCCTGTGGTGAATCCCTTTGAGCACCGTCCAAAATGGGCTGTTTTACATCAGTATCTCCTTTTAATCCCACAGATGCTTTATTTACTCACCTGAGTTCATGGTCACGCCCCATCCAGAAACTGTGCATGTGACGCCTGCCGAAGCGCAGCTTGTCGGCAGCGCTACAGGCTTCACGTACTCATTTATAACGGCAGGTTCTCTCAGTTTGATAAGCATGATGTCATTGTTGACCAGCCAGGACTCGTAATTGGGATGAGGGATAACAAGGGCAGCAGCAATGATCTGCTCTTTACCATCAAGCCACCAGCGGTTGTGATCGCCTAGGACAATGTCCATTTCACTGAAAGAAATGCAGAGAGTTACGCGTGTGTTTAAAGCCCAGACTCACGTGCATGGCGTTGGCTACTAACGGCTTGTAGCAGTGAGCAGCGGAAACCACCCAGTGCTTGTTGACCAGAGACCCCCCGCAGAAGTGGTAGCCAGAGTTCAGGGATACTTGATGAGGCTCGGAGTGAGGGATGCATTCCTGGCCTCCAACAATTTTATCATCATCTGTGGAAACTGAAATAAAATGCACATTTTACCCATAAATTGAATTGATAAAATGTAAATATACTTCTTCAAAAATCCTGAGAATGACTTTCTACCAGACTGTAATTATAATCTCACTCACACGCCACTCCAAGGAGCATCAAAAACAGCAGGGACCTCATCATCAGCTCATGGGATGAAGATGCTAGGACTTTCTTCGATCTATCCAGACGTTTTATTTAGTGCCAACAATCAAGACACGCCCAACAAGCAATGCCAGCCAATCAGAATCCTTGCCAGTGGAAAAACCTTGCACTCCTAATTAAGAACCAACAAGATAAAAAGCACGGCCTTGATGATCCTGCTTACATGTTGAGGTGTTTGAAGGAGATAAACATGCCCATAATGTTGTTCTATGTTCATTTGAGTTTTCTCGTGGTGGTTAGTTTTAGGGAACAGTGTGTCTGGAACAAAACCGCAATCAGCGTGTGACCTTGACTCAGCTGGGAGACGCCGAGAGACGCTGGGAGATGGCCAGGTGGAGCCCGTCCATTTTGGGCTCTTTGCTAATGAAAACTGAAAGAACCCTGTCTCCCTCCCTCACTTCTTCTTTGTTTTTAATGTAGTTAAAATTCACTTGGTGATAATACACTGGTTGATAAGTAAAATCAAAAATAAAGCAAAGTCGGTCAGATGATGATTACAGGTGCATACAGAGCAATAATCTCTTGATGTCATTCATTTCGTATTTTAAATATGAGTTCATTATCTTGTTTTTCCAATTATGATATGTAATTGCAGCTTCAATTTCTGAAAAAAAATCAATAATATATCTTTTACATTCCCAGTCATTCAATTGATTATTGATTATATAAGACAGTTCTATGGATCATTGCACCAATGGTGGAAACAATGCATTTTGCATGATTACTCTCTTTACACCTTTTTCCCTTGTTTTCTTTCTTTTTGTTTTGTGTGAATCACTCCTGTAGGAATGAAGCCATCCAGTTGTATGTTGTTTTCTGTGAAACATTTTGTATTTTGTCTCTTTTTAAAAAACATCACATGATCATAGCTTCGGGCTTCTCTCATTAAAGAAAATAATCTCTCTAAATTATATTCTCTCTCAATAATCAAAATCTCAGTGACATATATTTTTTGCTTCAATATCATCTGGTTGAATGTACATGATACATAATGATGGATACATTGTATAGCAAAATATAAAAATATAAAATGCACCATTAGATATTGTAATTTCCCAAAGTAATGATAAAAGCATTCATGCCAGACTGTTGTATACGAACAATTTTTTTTGCATTTAAAGTTAATATAGCAGAGGATTTATATCCATTGTGTAATATGTATATATAAATATATATATATATATATATGTGCGTGTGTGTGTATAATTTTGACAACAGGAATGTTATACTTGTTATGTGTCTTGTGATTTCCTGTTTACTTGCTGATGCTCCAAAACACAAACTTGAAGAACATATGGTTGTTGTTCAATTTTATTTTCCGATCTTGACTATGACATTACTAAAAGTTATTGGAAAAAAATGTTTTTTTTAATCGTGACAATCCCTTTTTTGCATCTTGGGTTGAGGATTTGGAAAGAATCTCAATTGGGATGTGATGCTAGCAGACACAGGACAATGAATGGAAATGGAAGTTGTTTGTAAATCTTTGCTTTATTGTTTCAGGTGTAAAAAAAACAACAAAAAAACAAAAACACTGCACATTGATGAAAAGCACTTCAACATCCCTGGAGCCCAAGGATGGAAGGGAGGCAGCAGGAAAGGTGGTCGCAGGATCTTTAATACTTGACCATGGTTTCCCTCAGCCAGTCGGTGAAGATGCACACCTGGGATTTGACAGAAAACCAACCATTTAATGTTCAATGACACTTGGATAACTTCAATCTAAATATTTAGTTTTTTCATGATCAGATTCTTGGAGGTCAGTGCTGTACCTTGGCATAGACACCAGGGTGGTCCTTCTCAGCACAGCCGTAGCCCCAGGACACGACACCCTGCAGTTCATTGTTGCACACCACGGGGCCACCAGAGTCACCCTGAGAGCAGAAAGAATGAAGTGTGTTGAAAGTGATTTCCGACAAACTCTGCGATTTCATATAGTTGAGGCTAATTTGTTGCGAGAAATGTAAATTGAAATACCTGGCAGGAGTCCTTGCCTCCCTCCAAGTATCCGGCACAGAACATGGCGTTGGTGATCATTCCAGGGTAGGAGTTGTCACAGTCCTGCTCAGAGAGGATGGGGAGGTCCAGGCACTGCAGCTTGTTACTGTCAGCACCTGCAGGACAGAAAAAGTTTCAACCCAACCGCAAAAAACAAACAGAAAGTGGGGGGTTAAAGAGCCACTACTCACTGGAGCTCATGGTGCTTCCCCATCCGGAGACCAGGCACATGGTGCCGGCAGGGGCGCAGCTGGTGGGCAGAGCAACGGGCTGCACATTCTTGTTGAGAACGGCGGGCTCGCTCAGCTTGATCAGCATGATGTCGTTGTTGATGTTGTAGGAGCTGTATTTGGGGTGGCGGATGACGCGGGCCGACCTGATGAACTGCTCGGTTCCCTCATTGAGCCTGATGTTGTGCTCTCCGAGACGCACCTCAACGCGGCTGGGGAGGAAGAGAGGGGACGGGGGTGCGGGGAGGCATTTTCACTGGTTGAACTACCAGCGTGGAATTGCATTCCACAATTCCTGGTTGTCATAGCAAGGAGTTACTCACGACTTGTAGCAGTGAGCAGCAGACACCACCCAGTTCTCGTTGACGAGGGAGCCGCCGCAGAAGTGGTAGCCGGAGTTCAGAGACACCTGATGGGGCTGGGAGTGGGCCGTGCACTCGTACCCCCCCACGATCTTGTCATCCTCTGTGGCAACTGGAAATCAAGAAGGACCGTTTTGAACACATTTTTATCACTAAAGTTGTTTTTTTTTGCCCATCAACTTCAAATGTGTCACTCACAGGCAGCTCCAACGAGCAGAACGAAGATCAGAGACCTCATGGTTGCTGTGTGATCCTGTCGATGAGAGGACTCATTTTAACCCTATGCTTTTATAAAGAGGAGCCTTACCTGAACCCTCCAATCCAACACTGCCCAGTTTAGTTTTTCGACCAATCACAATCCTGAGAAAACAACCGTGGCTGTTCTGGGAAAAAAGCTGATCATCTGTGGACTCGGAGAGGTGGTTGGTGGAACATTGGCCACACGTGCATTAAATTGCAGATCTGTACTTTTTCAGCATTTTGCAATTGTTCTGCATCCATGATGAACATATATTAGAGAAAACGATCTGAAATACATCGTTTACTCCAGTTAACTTTAGTTTGTTCTTTATTGATGAAAGAAGCGCGTATTTGATGAGACATGAGCATCTCTTGCACATTTAAACATCACATTTCAGGAAACTTCAAATACTGAAAATCACAGTGAAATGATAGCCATTCATCTGAATTAGAGAAAAAAAAATTACTTGGGTCTGCCTTTCTGTTCTGGCATCGTCATGACAACTGCTTATTTCCATTAGGTGCATGTGCGAAATGCGTTTCATAACCATTGACCTTGACACAGGGAACTGTGCTGAGAAGAGCAGCAGCTTGCAGGTGGTCCTGTTCACAGCTGCAACTGTTATTCCATGTTTCACCAGCAAGAACATACACACATGCAAACACAGACATCATTTATCTAAGGAAGTTACAAAATCTCAACAACACGGACCATTTGGCACATTATATGGATTTCTAAAAATTACCCAAGAATTAAAATGTATGTGAAAACAGCAATTACTTATATATTGGTTTGATGTCAATTATAACAGGAATGTGTAACTACAGGAAGCATGCATGACTAATATTGATTTGTGTCTGATTGTTCACACTTGCCATGGATCCTTCATTAGTATTTTTATTTTTTTTAGTTATTTACCAGTCAACTTATCTTATAGGCTTAATGACAGAAGTGAGTAAATATATGGCTGTGGAACTTCTTTGGCCAGTATGTTAAACCAAAAAAGCTATCCGTTTTTAATTTTGCATTATTATTTTATTAATATTTCTCTATTTTCTATTGTCTATATTATTTCTTTGGCAAACTCATGGAGTCACATGCAAAATGTATATATATATGGATATATTGATTAGATTAGTTTTAGGAAATGTGATTGATTTGAAATGAAATGTTAATAAAGAATTAAAAGAAAGAAGAAGAAAGACAGAAGGAAAGTAAGATTAAATTCCACAATTTTTCAGGGAATTTGTAATATTTTTCAAAAATGGTAGAAAATGACATTTTCTGAAATTATAATAAAATTCTTATTTTCCCAGGAAGAAGGTAATATCAAATTTATACTAAATATTACCCTCTCAGTGACCTTTTTCGGACGTGATCATGATCATGTCCATTTCGGATTTAAAGTAATCACCTGACCCAAGTTTAATAAAATAGCACTTCAATATTGATAATAACAGGGTTGTAGCATAAAGTGTCTGGATAATGAAATGTTAAAAATTTTATCTCTCAAATGAAAAAGCCAAGATTTTTTTGCCAGCAGAATTGAAACAAATTTCAGAACTCAATTTTAATAATATTCGATCCCTTTGATGTGGGTGAAATCTTTATTTTTGAGCGACTTGTCCTGAAGTGAGGACGTTCTGTTTGTAGTTCAGCTGCTCCGACAAATATTGGGTTTGGTATTTTTGGAATTGCGAGGCTCACAAGGTCAATCACTCGATGTGAACCGCCCTCATGTTGGTTATGGCCTCAGTATCAATTCATATATTTTTTTGATTGCCACTGTATTAAACCAATCCAGAGGGTTGCCGTGGATATAAAACAGAGATCTGGTGCAGCCATCCGTATCACAGCGGATCACACTGCAGCCATGACGCCTCTCATCTTTGTTCTGCTCATCGGAGCCACCTGTAAGTGTGATGGAAGCTACGGTGGGCTGCTCAGCCTCCCAATCCCTTGCATTTTTCCCGTGGGTGTTTAATATAAATGTTTGTGTTTTCAGTTGCCACCGATGAGGACAAGATCGTCGGGGGTTACGAATGCCCGGCCCACTCCCAGGCCCACCAGGTGTCTCTGAACTTGGGCTATCACTTCTGCGGCGGCTCCGTTGTCAGCGAGAACTGGGTGGTTTCTGCCGCTCACTGCTACAAGTCGTACGTACAATGCTATCCCTGCTCTCACCCCTTCAAAGTTCTGCTCAACTGTCGGGATGAGAATGTTTTCAAGCCATTCTAATTAGGTTAAAAAAATGAATTTAATTAAACATATATATATATGCTTGGCGCAGTGGTTAGCACTTTGGCCTCACAGCATGAAGCCCCCTGGTTGGATTCTGACAGGGGACCCGTCTGTGTGGAGTTTGCATGTTCTCACCTGTGTTTGTGTGGGTCTCCTCCGGGTTCTAAGGTTTCCTCCCACAGCCCAAAAACATGCAGCAGGTTAATTAGAAAAATTTGCAACATTGACCAGCTGCGCGAATGTGAGAGTGAATTGTTTTCTGTCTGTATATGTGGCCGTGCGACTGACTGGAGACCAGTCAGAGGGGGTACCCCACCTCTCACATGTGACCCTGAGTAGGATAAGCGGCAGACAATGGATGGATGGATGGATTGTAATATTCTCTCAATGTAGCTATTGATGTGTGATTATCGTATTATTTCTATTTCTTTTTGTATGGATACAAATCAAAAAGTTAAAAAGACAAAATAAAAGCTTGCAACATCGCCCTCTGGTTTTCCAGTCGCATCCAGGTACGTCTGGGGGAGCACCACATCGGTGTGACTGAGGGCAGCGAACAGTTCATCGTCTCATCCAGCGTCATCAGACATCCTTACTTCAACCGCTACACTCTGGTGAACGACATCATGCTGATCAAGCTGAGCGAGCCTGCTGTCTTCAATGAGTTTGTGCAGCCCATTCCCCTTCCCACCAGCTGCCCCCCCGCTGGCACCATGTGTCTGGTCTCTGGATGGGGAAGCACCATGAGCTCCAGTGAGTATCATCTATAGTGAAAAAAATAAGGAAAATAAATTTGTATGCAAAATTAATTTTCATAAAAGGAGATATACATGTTCATGCACATGTGGCCGCTCAATTCAACCCAATCCATAATGATAATTATTATTATAAAGGCTTAAGATGTCAGTAATTATAGCCAAAATGATCAGAATAATCAGAATACTGGAAGATATGTGTGATAGTGTGTTGACTGCAACATGGCAAATAGGGTACAGGGAAGTAACTCTGGAAGACGAATATACACAAGTAATGTTAAAGAAAGTCTTTTGTCCAAAAAAGGAAGGAGAATGGCTGGATTCTTAAAAATAACAAAAACCAAATCCAAAACAAAAAAAAACGGCGATAAGAATGATGATGAAAATTATGAGACTTAAAAATTGATAACTGTTAAAGCACAAGGGAATAGATTACTTGATATTTTTTCCCAACAAAATAGCTTCATTCTGGAAAAATTGTGCATGGGAAGAATTATGCGACTGATGTGTAATAAAATAATAATGACGTACTCATAATGATTATCAGGATCATTGATTCCTGAAACAGAACCAGAACCTGCCCTGACGTGAGAGGGATATGAAATAAATGTTTGGTCATTGCAGCTGTTGATGGCGACCTCCTGCAGTGCCTGGACCTCCCCATCCTGTCCGACGCCGACTGCCATAACTCCTACCCTGGAATGATCGACAACACCATGTTCTGTGCCGGGTATCTGGAAGGAGGCAAGGACTCTTGCCAGGTGCGAACCTCTGCTTTTGATTTGAAAGATAAGCTGTACAGCGGAATCTTGAATGAAAAATCCATTCTCGCCACCTAGGGTGACTCTGGTGGCCCGGTGGTGTGCAACGGTGAACTGCAGGGCGTCGTGTCTTGGGGTTATGGATGCGCCCAGAAGGACAGGCCCGGGGTCTACTCCAAGGTAACACGCCATGGCAGCGTTTTGCAAAAATTCAGCTCAGCAGCAAATTGACTCATGTCCTGTTTTTAGGTGTGTGTTCTGACCGACTGGCTGCACAGCACGATGGCCGGCCAGTAAAACACTGAACCTCCACGGAGGCGAACAAACATTCACTGAACAAACACCAATATTTGTGCCGCCATTTGCCAAATAAAGTGTTTAAAGTGAATGACAGGTCCCACTGGAAAACCATTCAATTCTTGAAAAATAAATGAATAAATAAATAAACACAGAAAAGTCTAACTTGATTCTTTCACCGAAAGAGTATATTATTTAAGTATATTAATAAATAAGTATATTAATAAATAAATAATATTTTGTAAAGGAAAGTCATTTATTCCCTAATAAATATTATATTATTTCTTTTGAATATTTTTTAAATACTGGAAAACTAAATGTTTGTTTATTTTATGGTACAAAAAAAAGATCATAAATACTTTAAATGTTTAATTTACTTCCTTCTTCCTACTATCTCTTCCATTTGAAAGAATTACTTTAGGTCATGTCACACGTCCAATGGATTTTACAATGCTAAAATGTTCAATCCAAAATCAATCCAGCTGAATAATTACAAAAAATAATTACAAATAATTTTGATGTGAGAGAATAAAAGTATATACCTTTTTATCCAGTCACTCGCATCTGTACTGCATTCTTACACTCGAATGAAATTCAGTAATTTTTTTTAAATGCATCCAGCATTGAACTCCATTCAATGAAAAAAGGGAAAAAAAAAAAATCAATTGATGATTTTTTTTGGTTCATATCAGATTTTTTGCTTAAATCATTTATTTCTAGAATTTATTGAGCTGGATTTGACACTTATCTGTGCCATTATTCTCTTTTTCCTTAACCTTTGATAAACAAAATCCAATAATCTTGACTGCAACATGCCTTGTAAAGCTTCACCTGGACAGTTGCCCAAGACTGTTGGGGGGCTGGATGTAGCTCATCCTCGCGCCATCATTCAACCACCCCTCGCCAGCAAAACAATAAAATCCATAAAACCGTGAAAAAGATATTAAAGCTTTGGCTGCCAGGAATACAGTTTCCATTTGATGCCCCTGAAATAAAGTTAGGGATTTACTTTTGGCCCCACTGAAAATGTACCCTGAGCTATGAATGCAGCATTTGGGAGGGAAAATATAATATCTAACATAAACACACACACACACGCACACACACACACACACACACACACACACACACACACACACACACACACACACACACACACGCACACACACCCACACACACACACACACACACACAACAACAAACAGTATTTTTTAACGGTGTCAAGGGG
>CAAKHD010000250.1:87361-98637 GCA_901007705.1 Fistularia tabacaria | reverse complement strand
GCGTGACGGGATTATTTTCCCCGTGTGTCCTCCAGCCATGGAGGGTGGGGGGGGTTTCGAGGTAAAAAAAAAAAAAAAAAAAAAAAAAACACACAAAACAAAACAACAAGAAAAAAACAACAACAACGCTTGTTTGTCACACGCAGGGGAGCTAGCGTTAGTGAAAGAGACGCCGGAAATCGTCCCGAAGTGTCGAAAAGTTCCCCCGGAGGTGCGTTGAAGTGCGGATCTGTCCGTCCACGTGACCATATTTGGTCATGGACGCGTTTAACGATGGAGCGCTGCGAGACGGTCGAACATCTGACTCCTTCTTGGTTCTTCTCCTGCATTTTTTCATCTCCACGGAGGAATGAATCTCGACCGAGTCTCCGGATTGTAATTAGTCTGGAAACCTCACAACAGGCGGAAAGCAGCCCCCCCCCCACGCCCCCTCCCCCGGCGGCCCCGCTTTGTCCTGAGGGAGATAGAACTGTGAAAGAATGCGTGGATTATGCAGCTATTACCGTTCCTGCACTATTTGATAATCGACCAACCCCACACACTCACACATGCAGTTTGTCGTGAATCTGGATTATAAACTACAAATAGCAGGATTATTGACAGAGATGACTGAATCTTAAGTTTGACTTATCGCATCTGAAGTTTGACTCGATGAGTCTTGAGTTTGACTTAACGAGTCTTCGCTTACGGAGTCTCGAGTTCGAGCGAATGAATATTGAGTTTTTCTGACTGAATCTTGAGTTTGGCGAATAAAAGTCCAGTTTGACTAGTGAATCTCCAGTTTCACTAGCTGAATGTCGTATGTGACATCGTGAAACACGCGACTTACCGAATCTTAAGTTTGAGTTGAGTTTGAACTAATGATTATTGAGTTTGACTTACTGAATCTCAAGTTTGACTTGCTGAATCTTGAGTTTGACTCAACAAATCTTCACTTACGGAGTCTCGAGTCTGAGCGAATGAATATTGAGTTCTTCTGACTGAATCTTGAGTTTGGCTAATAAAACTCTAGTTTGACTCATGAATCTCCAGGTTGACTCGCTGAATGTCATGTTTGACTTAGCAAAACTCGAGTTTGACTTACCGAATCTCGAGTTTGACTTATTGAATCATGAGTTAGAGTGACGCTTCTCGACTTTGAGTTGAATCTGAACTAATGCCTATCGAGTTTGACTTACTGAATCTCAAGTTTGACTTGCTGAATCTTGTGCTTTACTGAATCTCAAGTTTGACTTATTATTAAGTCTTGAGTTTGACATAGCAATTCTTGAATTTGACCTATTGTGGCTTGAGTTGGAATGAATGAATATGAAGTTTGACTAACTGAATCTTGAGTTCAACTCAACGGATCTTGACTTTAACTGGCTGATCCTTGAGTTTGAACTCATGAATTTTGAGTTTTTCATACTGAATCTTGACTTTGCTTAATGAATGTTGAGTTTGAGTTACTGAGTCTCGCGTTTGACACAACAAATCTGAAATGCATATTGTTTATGTGTTTGCGCATCAAACATTACATCATGGCTTATTATAATCCCACTGTAGACTTTTCTGTCTAAATAGAATATCACTGATTCTATTAAAGGCAGTGACAAGTGTACTACTATTAAGTCAAGCTTTTATGTTTTTTTAAACATCTTCATTAAGATTAGACCTTTGCTTATGAAATAACCAAAGTGATTTGTTTTTGTTTCTCCTTTCATTTCTGGTGATTGAATACTTGATATAACCCAGGTTCTCCTTTCGTGTACTCTTGGCGCCTCATTATTATAGCTACATCAAACCAACAGAGCTGGAGTTTTAAGTAATTCCCTTCATCAAAGAGGTAAAGTTTTCGCATTGGCGTGTGTGTAAACCCCACAGGATTTCTAGAGGGGGACAGCGTGTGTGACTTCACACCGTGTGGGAGTATTTTTTTGAGTGATCTGATCATTGGTACTTTTTTCATCCCCCCCAGCTGAATTTCACATTTGGGTATTTTTGTTTTCATCTCCATGACTCTCCCAGTGACTAGGGTAACTTCTCTGTTGTAACCGGTAACATGGAATTCCCGAGGGGCAACTAACTAGTGCTTTTCTGACGCTCATATGAAGCTCATGATCTTGCGGTCTTCTACTAATGACCGCATTTTATCGGTATGTGAAGCAATCCTTCATCTTCCCAATGACCTCAGTCCCAGAAAAGCCAAGTGTTTTCTTTATATAACAGACAATACGGTGTGATGCTCACCAGAAAAGCTAGATAAAAGGGATTCTGTAGTCTGGCGTCTACATGAGGATCGCAAAATAGCTGGCTCTCGCTATGTCACATTTGCAAAACTTGGACAGAACATGGTAATTACTGTGTAGTTAATTGTATTGCAGCCGTTCTGTGTTTGTTTCTGTTGTGTTTGGAGCGGCTGCAGACATTTCCCTAGGTAACATTACGAGGAGGAAACCCCTTTTATGACAAGAATTCTACACATTGATGTGGATAACGCTCAGATTTTCCATATTTTTTAATTTTTTGTCTCGACTGGTGAGATGGTATTTATTTCCTACAAATGCAATTCCTCACACTAATCATTTATTTACCACACACAGCAGAATCTTCATTCTCTAATGATATAAAAATAAAGTAACTGAAAATTTATTATTTTGATAATAAACTAATGTTAAATAGGAATCTCCGAAATGTGTCCCAGAGTCTCTTTCAAAAGAATACATTGTTCCCATCACTATGGCAACCTGCAGGTGAGCAGGTGGGCATTTATTTTTTTCTTGCCACCGTAAGAGATGCAGCGATGCTAATTTCATGATACTTCTCAGTAATGACAATAATGGTGTTCATTCATTCATTCACAACAGTTTAGTTGTAAGTAGATATTTATTTAACAATATTTAAATATTTAACAATAAATTAACAACATGCTAGAAATCCTCGGGGCACGGTGGTGCAGTGGTTACCACTTCGGCCTCACCTGGTTGGATACCGACAAGGGGACCTTTCGGCGTGGAATTTGCATGTTCCCCCCGTGTCTGCGTGGGTTTCCTCCGGGTTCCTCCGGGTTCCTCCGGGTTCCTCCGGGTTCTCCGGTTCCTCCGGTTCCTCCCACAGTCCAAAAACTTGCAGCAGGTTAGTTGGAAAAAAATGGAAAAATTGCCCCAAATGAGTGGGTGAATGGTTGTTTGTCTGTATTTGTGGTCCCTGGGATTGACTGGCAACCAGTCCAAGGTGAACTCCGCCTCACGCCCGATAGGCTCCAGCATCCCCTGACCCTGAGTGCAGGACAAGCGGCAGACAATGGATGGATGGATGTTATAAATCCTTCGGGTTCTCCAGTTTTCTCCCACTGTCATGTGAATGAGAGATTGAACTTTTGGACGTCTCCTTATGTGAATGAGACAGTTAATGGTTGTTTGTCATTATATGACGTGTGAATGAGAGGATCAATCGTATGTCTCTGTATGGCATGTGAATGAGAGTGAATGGTTGCATGACTATATGACGTGCGAATGAGAGTGGGAATGGTTGTATTTCTTTATGTGTGGCCCTGTGATCTGTGATCGACTGGCGAGCGGTCCTGGGTGAACCCCGCCTCTCGGCCAATGACAGCAGAGATAGGCTCCAGCCCCCTGCGGCCCTTAGTGCAGGATAAGCGGTACAGATAATGAGTGAATAAACAATTGTTATTTAACAATTTTATTCTGAGTGATGAACTGGAGTTTTGCTTCTCATGTCTACGTC
The DNA here is from genome assembly GCA_901007705.1 of Fistularia tabacaria. Taxonomy (NCBI): domain Eukaryota; kingdom Metazoa; phylum Chordata; class Actinopteri; order Syngnathiformes; family Fistulariidae; genus Fistularia; species Fistularia tabacaria. The sequence goes on along the minus strand of CAAKHD010000250.1, from coordinate 94,911 downwards.
AATGGTGGGACCTCCCTGCTTTCTTCCACATAGAGAGACATTGCTGCTGGTCGGTCACATTTATAATACAATTTGCTTTCATCATGGAATTTTCATGAAAGATGTCAGGAATGTAGTGACTCCTTTGTCTGGAGATTTTTTTTGTTACATGGTCAGGAAGTAGGAATGGACCTGGGCGGTGGTCTGTCACGTTTTTCCGCCTGTCAGGAGAACTCCTCTTGTCAATGGTATGATGAATGACTACAGCTAGTCTTATACACTACGCAACGTAGCAAATTCCCGGTTGATAGAAAGACTTGATTCAATAATCTTTATCTCTCAAAAGATTCTCTGTTGTCAGGATCAAACCTGGTCCAGTCTCCACGGACAGGACTGTCAACACCAAGCTATTGAGCGGATTCTTGTGCATTGCAAGCCTGGCCTATCACCAGATACGCTCAAAGGGACGCTTGTTCATTCAGCGTCACAATAAAGGAGCTCATTCCTGATTTTTCATGCCGCAAACACATCCAGATAGTCCTGGTGTGATTAGCTGAACCAAAGTGAACAATGTCTAATATCACTCTTCCTGGTCCCGGACTGTTGAAAGGCTCCCCTTCGGAACTGCTATGATTATGCTAACATGAGAGCTCGGTATTGCGATAGATTATTACATTATAGCGTGTTTTAACCTGGTGATGGGATGGTAATTACCCTTGTGTGGATTATTCATTATGGACTAATCACAGGGAAAAATATGAAGGGCAACTTCATCAGAGCCGTCTAGTTAGGGAGAAAATTAGACTTCTTAGTATGTATTTTTTTGTGACAGGTATATGTAATAATATATTATAATAGTTGTATAGTTTTGACCCAAAGTGCACACAGCACTTAGTCTGCTTCGCCTGGCCAGTCTATACAGACAGAAAATAAGGGAAATCTGGAATGCAACCGCTCATGTTGCTGTTCTTCTTACTGGTTGGATGTTTGTATCAGACATGCCATGTGATTGCAATGCATCTACAGTGTACTTGGCAAAAACCAAAAGGCTGCTGCGGTTGGCGTTCTCATCCCATTGAAGGACAGTATCGGGGGGACTGGAGCGGGTTTCGATCTCGAGAGCAAACGGTGGCCTGTAGATGTGCGCTATATCAGCTGACTGATCTGCCGGACCTCGTCTTCCTCGGTGTTGGCCGGGACTGACTCTGGCACCCCGCGACCCCGGATGTTAATTATTGGCACCAAAGTCACATGAATTCTCCTTTAGGCTGGCAGGGTAGTAGACATGCGGAATAATTACTGACAACAGAGGTGAAGCGGGTAATTAAACATCACACTGCATGTATTTTAGGGCCATGAATATGCATTGCCAAGTTTCACAAATGTAAACAGATTTGCTCAGTGCCATCCTATAATGTTGGCAGGTCTGCTAATCCCATGTGTCGTTGCATTCAAAGTTTTCAACAATTGTTCTGTATTATATCCACAGATAGTTTAAGCGCCCGATGATGTAGACTTAAAGTGAATTGGTTTTAGCCGTATTAGCACCTTGGCTTTTAGGGGATGTGACCCAACCACTTTGGCGATGAAATTTCAAGCAGATCGTGTTCCCTCGGAGGATGAATTGTACTCAATTACGCAATCCCTTCAGTTTCTGCCATTAAGGTAGACATATTGTGGAATGTCTAAACAAAGATGTTTATATTCCCCGGAGCACTAAGTGTGATGAGTGGTGATCTGTTGACTTTTTAACTAGCTCCATTATCAGATTGAAAATTCTGTTTTCCCTGTTTTGAGGCGCTTCTCGTATGACTCTGCTGAGAGGAGGGCACACGCAAACGGTCTTTCACCGCGGTTTGTCGGGAAGATTCAGCGTCATAGGTTTGCACTACGCATATTGAGATTCCCATTGGGAGAAATCATGCTTCGTATACATCTTTGGCCGTGTTCAGGGGCTGTAACAATGGAGTTGGAAAAACCACCTGCGCTTGCTCTCCTCGCAGTTTGGACCTGGTGCCGCAGACATTGGTCACATTCAAGATGCAACGCTTTAGTGCGAGCTTAAAATCTCACATGTGATGAGTAAACTAAAGTCTGAAATGAATCGCAGTGTTTTTCTCAAGAGTTAATAAAACTCTTGGTTACCAGATTGTGTGTATAAACAATTTTACCGCCCAAACTAACAAACCATGTTAGTTTAGTCTCTCTGACTGGAAGCAGACCGCCACTCCTGTCATGATTTTCAGAATAAATGATACACGCCCACATTCACCTGGGGCTGCTATTTGCGAGCGATAACAAATCGCATCTGGCTTTGTCAACACAGCTTTCACTGGAATAAGAGTCACGCCTGTCCTTGTGATACGTGTTCCTCCCGCTTTTGTCGCAAGCACTAATTCCATGAAACACAAGATTGGCGAGAATGTTATTGACTTCATCACAGCTACAGTCGCTTTCATTGAAATTCATTCGTCATTCTCGTGACTGGGAGAAAAATAATGATAAAATGTCCAATCTGTCTCCAAAAATGTTGCCTGGTGATTGTCACAGAACCTCTGAACCGAGCTAAACGGTTTCCCGTGTAGGGAAAATGAGAAGGAGCTCAACAGGTAACCTACAGCTAATCGTTATTTATGTTTGGTCAGTTGAACTCTGACTTCTATACGCAAACAACAATAAATCTTATCTACTTCATGCCCTCGGAAAAGTTAAAGACTCCTGTGTCAGAGGTCAGCTGACACTCAGTATCTGATCCCCCTCCTGCTTGGATGGATCTAAGCCTGTTTTCCACATGCCTGCCTCTGCAGCTGTGCATGCTCATATCTGGGTTACACAGGAGGGTTTTCCCTCCTGTCCACAAAGAAAAAAAATATGCCATGATTATTGTGGAAAAAAAAAGCTGAAATGGCTAAAAAAGGAGATAAAAAAAGATTTTCAGGAATTGGCTCCACCTGGCCATGTAAGCTAAGTGGCAGCATGGGAAACCATGTGGTAGTGTATGTGGGTAATTATATAGGTATGATTATAGCCAACTGCCAGTAGCATCAACCTTGGTGGTTTTCCTCTTACACATACACATACACATACACACACACACACACACACACACACACACACACACACACACACACACACACACACACACACACACACACACACACACACACACACACACACAGAAGCCGTCTGAGCCTTAAACTGCCCTCTGGAGACAGTAGATATACATTCAGACTTTCAATACATACATTCAGAACATGAAACACTTGGTCTCCGTCTCAGCTGAGAAGTGTCTATGTTTACCCCGCAATACAAGTACGGCATTACAATGCTGCATTCAATGTAGGGGATCGAACCGTGATAAAAATTGTTAGGGCAGCTGTGTTTCGTGCAGATTGTGGGATTTTTTAAAATCTGCTGTATTTACTCGGAAATTTGGGTGCAGAGTTGTTCCAATTTGTCTCACTTGCAGTATTCACATTGCACAATTTCAAGTAATACATATTAAATGAAATATGTCACCTTGTAAATTTTTCGCCAGCCTCCAGAAGAGCAAACAAGCATACTTCCTCTATTGCAGAGCGAATCGACAGAAAATATTGAATAATATTCAATATTGAAACCATTTTAAGGTTCTTCGATCAAATGTGCCTCATGAAGTGTTGCACAGAGGGTAGAACAAATGGCCGGGCTGGGATAAAGTGATAAAACGATGATTGTCAAAGACGCTTGTGTGTCTCAACTCCCATGTCAAAGTGATCCAACTCAGTCGGTTCAAGTGTTCTATGTCAACAGTGGACAAAACATATTTGCGGTGTGGATGGCGTGCACTCATATCAACTGGTGGGCTTTTGAGCCCAGGGGTGAGATTTCATACATCTCCGGCCCCCCCAAGGCTTCGCGGCTGAACTGAGCTCTTCTGGTGGTTCCCAAACACCTCCAGGACCTCAGTGTGTGCCGTCTACTTGTGCTTTCTTTCGGAAAACAGTCCTTGATATTGTGAACGCTGCGGTGGTCCGAGGGATGGGGCAAATACTGGAACATTCCATCGATGTTGCGGGGACAGCTTTTTGTCCCGCGATCAATCAGTTGTGACGGCTTCGTGGATGTGTCGGCTCTCTTCTCGGCAACATTTAACCACGTTAAGTCTCTCTCGTGGAGGCAAATGGTTGCACTGCATGCACCCGCGCGCACACGTGCGCACAAGCGCAAATATGCACAAGGCTGATAAACGCCTTGCTTTTTAACCACGTCTCGCTCTCAAGGACATGATGAACACAATGGGCTCTTTTATGCAAACCTGATCTCCCATTTCTTGTTGCCGAGGAGAAAAAACAAAAATGAGGGTTGCTACGTCACCGAGGGGATGCTGTCGGATTTCTCAAAGGAACATTTTGTCTTTTCTGAGCAACCCTACCTCGCTGCAAGAAGGTCTCTGGTTCGATTCCCCAACCCTTTACTTGTGGAGCGTGCTCTCTGTTTTTTCTTAGTCCAAAACATGCAGGTGATCTCCATTAGAGATCTCAGATTGCCCAGACGTATGATGATAGAGTGAATGATGCATATTTCTGTGTGAATGACACAGTTCATTTCTATCAGTGGAATTGTCAAAATGAATTACAATAGGAGAAAAAAATCACTTGATCAGTGTCATAAATGTCTAATAGCTTGTTCTGAAAGACTAGGATAGGATAAAATATAAATCTGAATGCAACACAGAAAGCCACGCTACAACCTAGTCACAAATTTGTTTCAGGAATAGCAAAAAAGAAATACGGCAAGCGGTGTTTAAATAGAGCAACCTTGGGGGGGGGGTAGCGTGGATTTCGATGCACATGGATGATAAAACAGTACATAGCCTCTTACAGGCAGAGACTGTTTTCAAAGGAATGGCCAGTTAAAGTTAAACAGAAGATTAAATACTGAAGCCATTCGCCCTGAAAAAAATGCGGCAGCTAAAGATGATGGATCTACTGCAGGGTTTAGGGACTGCTAGTTACTCTGTCAGTGGCTGCATAATGACAGAAACAACAAATCAATAAACCTGGTCTGAGTTCAAAGCCCACCAAAGAGGTTCTTTCTCTTGGGATGCCTTTATTTCTGCAGTGTATGCCACATAGATCAGTCCTTGAAGTACTTAACGGACAAATACCCAAAGGAGCAAGTCATAGCTTGCGTACTCAGTGTTGGACAGATTGCCGGCGGGAAAGGAGAACTCTCGAGTCTTTTATCACAAAGCAAATTCATCATATTCCCAGGTTCTTTGAAGAGATCTTGCTCAACCAAAGCAACAACCGTACTTGTAAATGAGCTGTATTGCAACGGTGGTTCTGAGCTAGTGATCCCAGGTGCTTTCACTCGAGTCAAGAGTGCATTCATTTGAACGGGATTGAGGTAACACCTACTTACGCATCAAAACATGCGCTGAAGTACTAATAAATAATAAAGTCAAGGGGTCAACAAACCGTTTCATATTTTAGGGATCTAAATGACCGAGAGCAGCTCAAAGAACCCAGAGGCTGCAGCCAGAGTCATAGCAATGTTGGTTAGCAAACAATGTTAACAAAAAATGCGAAATGTACGGTTTATTTAATCCACTGATTTAATTGACTGCTTAAACAACACATTTCCAGCCATTAGAGCAGAGCTGCGACAAACAACTGTGAGTTCCTGTAATTGAACCGGCTTCATAGATTTATTGTTAGGCCATTTTGAAATTTATACGTGATTTTTATGTTCTAATGAGAATAATTGGAGCTTAAATTTATGTACAAAGGTACCCAGAACAATGAAATAGCCTGAGTATTTGGCCAAAAAGGCAGAATCGCATCCTCCTCCAAAACCCCAGGTGGTGACCTTTCAAAGAGCAACCGATTAGATAACAGCTATGTGATTAGAAGCAACTCGTGTGGGAGGGACGAGCTGAGAACAGCAGACGTGGCTCCAAGTTCCCTGAACTCCTCAAAAAGTTCGATAGGGAAAGTACAGTAAAGCAGTGTGTGCCTTAGCTTACAAGGCTACTCCCTGTTCAGGGAAAACGCGGTTCAGAATCCCAGTGAAAGCCTGCATGGCTTTTTCTTCAGTTTTGTGCGCGGAATAATCGGGTTGCGCACGTAGGAAGAATTGCATTGCAAACGCAGTAGGCGGTGTTTTGACAGAGGAAACTTGATGGCTGTTCGCTCCCCCACCTCCCTCATCCCATACTATTGGTTAAAATGGTTAAAGTATCTGGACCTCTGTCACGAAGTCGATGCACAACATGACTGGGATCGTCATCTGTCAGGGTTCAAAAGGCATTTCTCATTCCACCTCCACTTTAGGTCAGAGGTGATATTTCCTTTCGTCGCGCTTTGGTCAACATCTTCAGACAGGGCAGGTCGAGTCACGGGGAAGTGTTGGGAAGACTTTTCTGTGGCGTTCAGGCACAAGGGCAGCGGCATTCCCATGGACTGCAGTAGCCCGAATGCCAGCTCCAGATTACCTTAAAATCGCTTAGATTCTGTTGTCCTGCATTTTTCAGCGTTTCAGAGTTTCTGCTTCTTAACTTGCTTTAGTGGTCATCTTGTTCGAGGCAAGCCACCAACTAGAAACTGGCATGCCGTGTCCATTGGATGCACCAATGCTTGAGCTGCTTCATAAACGCTCGGCCGCTCTTTTTGTACTCCTAACCGCATGTTATATGTTAGCATTATTTAACATAACTGCTCAGTGACTGCCTTCGGTGCCAGTTTTTCCAGCCCGGGTTCTGAGATCTCAAAAGAATTTGAGCGCCAAATCGGGTTGAATGCACTCAAAAGGTACTCCAGAGGTCCTTTTGAAGTTGTTGTTTATGTATTGTGATTTAATGTAGGGAGATGGTATCGGACCTCAGGAAGTCAGCGAGTTGACGCCTCGGAGTTTTCCCTGAAAATGACTTTCAAAGCTCTCCATGACCCACTTCTTTGTTGCTGGCATTTGAAAAATTCATTCATACGAACATTGTTCCCAACCCTGCTCCATTTTGCTGCTTTGTGAGGATTTGTCATGATTCAAAGTTTTCTTTTTTGTTTCCTTTTACATCTAATTACGCTGTATTTTTTCTAATTTTGTCTGGGTTTATGGTGAGAAAATACAAATATTCCAGACAAAAATCTTATCTTATCACAGGTATTGATGGGGAATTATATTTTACCATTGCGGTACCTATTTTATTTATCCATCCATCATCTGCCGCTCATCCTGTATTTTATTAATGGATTTATTAATTTATTTATTCATTTGATTATTTATTCTGCTGGTTCGTAAAACAGTATATCTTAATTTCAGTAAAACTATTTTACACCGAATGCCTTTCCTGCGCTCCATCCAAAAATGTTTGTGCTTGTCACCAAGATTAATTATCCAATCTGATTCCTGAGTCACTCCAGAACTATTTCTGCCATGCTGTAAACATTGCGCCGCTTGAGAAGTTGTGCGCTCTCTCGGAGACCCCCCCCCCCCCCCCCCCCCCCCCCCCCCCCCCCCCCCCCCCCCCCCCCCGCCCCCCCCCCCCCCCCACCCCCCCCTCCCTTTCTCCCCTCCCCTCCCATCCCCCC
>CAAKHD010000250.1:25577-72284 GCA_901007705.1 Fistularia tabacaria | reverse complement strand
ATATATTCGAGAGGGAAGTTTCGGGGTACAGTGATTCTCAATAGAAGTCTCTCATAAAGAGAGTGAAAAAGAGCAAACACACACACACACACACACACACACACACACACACACACACACACACACACACACACACACACAGCCCATGTGTTCACACCCCGCCGAGCTGTTTTGTGACAGACCTTTTCCCTTCAGCGAGTGATCAGGTTTTATGGTGAAGCCATCAATTTCTTTTGCATGAATTCCTACTGTGGCAGCGCAATAGCAGGGATACAAATAAAGTAAATCAACAAAGACAGTCGGATTATGTGCATATATTTGTAGAGAGAGAACGAAAACTGAAGCTGCTTTTCTTACATATCTTGTTCAATATTAAATATTTGAATCTCACAGCAGGTCACGCACCGCTTAACCTCGGCGGCGGTGAACGTATACGACGCAGGGTTATAAACCCTCTGCAGATGGTAGAGGCGAGACAAAGAGAAACAAACAAAAAAGGGGAAAAAAACTCGTGAAAAATCTGGACGGTCTTTGTGCAGCCTTTCCTGCTCATAATGAAACTGCAGAGCCTTTTGATGTCTCTCTTATTGGGCCCTGTTTAGTTTGTGGTTTCAGATCAGGAGAATGTGGCATTCAGTGACTGCGTTGCCCACTCCGCTCTGCATTTGGTATTCTCGGAGGTTTATTAGACGCCGAATTGTTTGACCCAATGAGTCGAAAATGCTCTCCCATGCTTTATCTCCCCTGATGAACTTTTTAAAGGAAGCCGATTTTAATGAAAGCAGAAGGAAGAGGTGAGCTGCTCTCCTACAGGAACTTTGTTTCCTCCCTGCTGTCTGTCCAGCAGCTGGCAGTAACCGAGCATTCCTAAGGACTCGAATCAAGCTCCACATAGTTGATTTAATCATCCATTTGGAAAAGCGGAGGAGCAAACGAAAGGAGAAAATCGTATACCTAATATGGACAAGTGATATGGCGTTCATTTATGTGTGTGTCTGTGCGCGCCGGGGTCTCTGCGTCCGCTGTGCCGACGTCTCTGAGCGCAAAGTGGTCCAGGAGTGTGCAGGGGAAGGTAGATAGGGTTGGCAGCAGCAGATAAACCACCTTTGTTTAGAAAGCTGCTTTCCACATGAAAGACTTTCCCCCCAAAATGACAGCTGCGCTTTCTAACAGTGGCGTTTCAACAGCCCCTGTGATCTCTCAACGTCCGAGCCATCACACATTCATATTTTAACACATTTTATACCCTTTTCATGTAACTCAGCCCCCACCCCCTTTTGATTTATTCTTTGCAGATTCACAGATACAAAACCCTTTGTCTGCTCTTTAAAGCTGATCTATCTGCTGTCCAATTTGTTTCTCTTTCACAGCCAAGCGGGAAAGGACTCCGCCTTCCAGAGGTGTACTGTGTCATCAGCAGGCTGGGCTGTTTTGACTTGTTCTCCACGGTGAGTTCAGTCTTACCTGACCTCATTGTTAGTCTTTCCTTTTTTTCAGCCTCACCTAATTGCACATCACTTTGAAAGCTTTTCCCTTGTGTGTCTGAAAGAATGCATGCAGATACTACGCATGATATTGGGTGTTCTTTATTTCACAGTGACATTGGCAACGAAAGACAATACGACACTTTTAATGTGTCTGAAATCTGAATTCGACCATCGTAGCTTAATTAAGCGGATAGAAGCAAGTCACTTAATGTAGCTTTAGTGTTAGCTGTCTGGTTGGCACAGATCCCTCTGCATCATGAGCCCAAGGTATTTCAAGAGATTTAAAAGGGATATGTTATGAAACGGCGAGATATTTGAGAGTGACAGACCAAGACGGCGAGGGAGAGGATCAGAGGGAATTTATTAAGTTGCGTCTTTGAAAACAAGTGACTCGCCAAAATTATTTTCCAGGCCGCGAGAAACGGGCAGACAGGTACACTGCTTGGAATTTTCCGATCGCGCGGACAGTGGAACGAAATCTCTTTTCCACGCTCTGAAACCCAAGAGTGAACACAGACTGTCTGAGAGTTGCTAGCGAGCCCTCAAACATGATACACAACAAAGTCATTGGTTTTCAACCGACCCCCCCCTACTTTTTAGATACTGGATGAGGTGGAGCGGAGGCGAGGGGTTTCGGCGGCTTTGGTCTACCCCTTCATGAGGAGCCTGATGGAGTCTCCCTTCCCTGCGCCGGGGAAGATCATCAAAGTGAAAACCTTTCTGCCCGGTGCAGGAAATGAGGTCAGACTTGTTGATGGAGTAGAACAGCTTGTTCTGTTATGACTGATTATAAACATCACATGGTCTCGGTAGCTCCCATCTAATAGGAAACCTCATGAAAACTTCCCCTTTGTTTCTGCTTCCACGGTCAGTTGTGTGACAGAAAAGTGAAACCCCCTCCCTTTTCCTGTGGTCGTTGCAGGTTATTGAACTGAGGCGGCCCACCGACTCCAGACTGGAGCACGTGGACTTCGAGAGCCTGTTCGGTTGCCTCGGCGTGCGTCAGGTGGTCCGTGTCTTCGCCTCGCTGCTGCTGGAGCGCAGAGTCATCTTTGTGGCCGACAAACTCAGGTGAGTCTTGTCTCCTCCCGTCCTTCCCTCCCGAGTTTTTCCTTCCGCAGTGAAAGGGGAAACAGTTCAGGCAGTGTGATGAACATCATTTGATTCTCCATAAGCAAAAGGGGATGATTCCCATCATCTGCAAAATATTGTAATTTAATAACTCCGCGCTGTGACAGCAATCCAACCCTCCTACAAATCTTAATGGGCCGAAGGAGGTTAGGAATTGAGAAGCTTTCATTTTCCTCCGCCCAGAGGCGCTGATAACTTTTCAGAGCCTACCAGCATTCTGTATTAAGAACAATTTGGCAGCAGTATGGATTAATGGATAGTTTTATCATCCAACCCTTTTACTTTGTGTGCATCATCACATCTTAGTGCAAGGGAAAGAGAAAAAAAGTTCAAGTTAAGTTACAGTGGCTGGATGCAAATATGCCATTGTTGCTAAACTGTCAGCGTCAGCCATTGTATTACAGTGGTTTTGGTCAGGTTGCCATTGTGAAAGTCAAAGATAAGTGTCATGCACATCTGAATGCAAAGCTAAACTTTATATTTCACCCCTCATATTGGCCCCGCTCAGAATTTAGAATGTAGAAACAATGATGTGGATGGAAAGTGTGAGATCCAAGATACACTGCTGTACTCGGTGTGAAATTAATCTTCAATCTAGCCGATGGACGTTTCCTTTTGTTATATTGAAATAAAACAATACAGTCTTGTAAAGCGACAAAAGGTTAACTGATGTCTTGAGACTCTGGATTTGTTTTCCATTAAGGTTTTCAGTGCTTCTTGTATTTTGAATAATGTTGATCAGATGAATCAGATTGAAAAAAAAAGATTTGTTGTAGATATATGGATGGATAGATGGATAGATAGATCGATACATAGATAGATACATCAATACACAGATAGCTAGATTTATTCAACTCACCCAAGTGATTTGTTTATTTGATATCTATAATGTCGATCAGTTAAGCTCCCGCTACTGACAAATATTTAATTACATTTAAATGTATTCAACATTTTTGAAGTAAATGGAATCAATACCCCTGTCCAAGACACAGCTTCGAGTCAAAATGTCATCAGTACAATCCAGAATTAGGAGGAATAAGGAAATGTGCGGCAATCACACTTTCACGAAACACCAGATGTGGCCCTGCGATGTGTCGATCGGGCCGAGACAAATATCAACAAATTACAGTTAGTCGATAATCTTTTGTCTAAAAGCAAAGACATATCTAAAAACATTCATGCGGTTCCATTGTTGTGTTGTACTTTGTTGAGAAGTTAGGCGTTATCCTGACGATCAGACACCCTCATCATCGGAGGCGAATATACTCTCCTGCGTAAAGATAATTATTGTGAAATATCTCAAAAACCTCAGCACCTTCATCACCACTGATCTAACTCAGCAGATCAAAATATTTTGGAATGAGGACAAAACCACTGATTTCATCTTTGCAAAATCAGCATTTTTCTAAAGTTTGTCAAATAGGCGGTCTGTTTACGTTGACGGTCTATGCACGATGCTAAAGCCTTTGTTGTGAACCAGTGATACGGAGTACGGCAGCTCCTCCAGGCAAAAACAAATAGTTATGCTTAGAAAATCCACAAACAGCTTGTTGCTCTCAGCCTGTCTTGAAATAAGATTGTTGATTGTTTTATGTCCCGGATAATTTTTCACGGCTTAGGTTTCATAACGTCCTGGTGTGATTGTTCTCCCTGCCAACTCAGAAAAGAGATGATTTAGTTAATGAGTTAAAATTGGGGGTAAAATGAGTCACACCAATAAAAGTCACTGCTGGACTGGAACGGGTGGGGCAACTAATTTGTCCGGGGTCTCCGAGGACGAAGAGTCCCAGTTGTTCCCCCCATGTTACAGAGCAGGGAGGCGTACTTGTGGAGATTTAGAGGCGAGGGCGGAGCCGCGAGAAGATCTGAGCGCAGACCAAATCTCCGCTTGTGTCAGAGCCCAGTTTATACAACCGTCAGCGGGGGCAGTGACTGAGAGGGGACGGAATGCACTTCCTGTGTGCGACTCTGCTTCTTCTGATCTGTTGCTCAAGTGTGACCATTTGTCTTCCAACGCACACACTCACTCCCCCTCCTTCTCCTTCTCCACCTCCTCCTCCTCCTCCTCCTCCAGCCCCAAAGATAGCTGCTCTTCGCTGCTGGGCACAAGTACTGGAATACACAGTAAACAATAAACGGCCTTTGATAAACACTAATAACTTTTGACGGTTTTCAGCTAACAGAGGTTATTAAGGAAATCATACTCCAACATAGATGTTATGAAAAAGCTGCAGAGGATTTGTTTCGGAAGTAAGGAGCATCGGTCCGAGTATTTGGAGATCACAGCATTATCACATCCCATCGTGATCCATGCGGCATCCGCCTTATCGAGCTGGTGTCAGAACTGCAGTCGATAATAAGCTGTCGTCTCTCTCCTGACCGTGTACAATGTGCTCGTCGTTCTGTTTCTTTCCTTTTTGAAAGCACAGACAGGACCCGACCTCAGTATCAGCTGCTGCCGTGATAAAAAGGACTGCTTGGCTCCCTCCTGGGGCTGTGCTGCATTATCCGTTCCCAAAATATCTCCTCTGCAGAGCATGATGTATTTGCCTCTCCTTTTAAAATGTACATCCAGTGTGAGTAAGAACTGTAGAGACGGGCTGAGTTCTCTGAGGGGTCGCCTATCTGTGTACTTGCATTTTGCAGCAATGCATCGGAATTCGTTTTTTTTGTAACACGGCCGGTCGCTCGTGCACATTTTACACAGACAGCCTCATCGCTGCCTGTGCTGACAAGTCAGACACCTGATCGGACGAGTTAATCATCGAGCGAGTCACCCCTCGGTGATCTGCAGGCGCCGAACTGGTTTTGTCACCGCCGATAACGTGAGATAGCAGATGTCGGGGCAAGGATGGTTACCAGACTGTTGATTGTAAAAATGTCAACATGTTTGTTCAGGAAGACTTTCACTGATGTGTTGACTAGTGCTCCTGTCGGTTCCCGCGCTCCTTAAATCGGCACTCGTCAAAGAAAGGGCTCTACATATTCTCAGCTAAAACAGCCCTAGTAGCTATATACTGACGGAGAACTGTGTTTTCTTTCCTCTTCAGGCAACCCAGACTGTCACTTTGCTATTTAAATCTAGACAACGGTTTGTGATTAACAGTTTAATCTCCCTCGGACGTTTACATCAACGACGCTGGACTAACATTAAATAGGGTTTTTTTTTAGCGCCGCACAGCCGAGACGAGCCGGATTTGGCGACGTCCAATGAAGGCGGCGGAATCGAGCGACGTCAGTGTTTTGAGAGAAAGAGAAGAAGTTGAGGAGGGGAAAAAAGGAGGGGACTGTAGAGGTAAACCAAACAATGGCTCTGAAAACATTTCTCATGGCCATGTTGAACTAATCAGGCCGACTCTTTCTGTGGTACAAGAGGCTACTTGGGTTTCTGCAGAGACTCTCTAGTTGCTACTTCATGCTGTTCGTTTCTGTGCCAGCAGAACACTCCAAACTGATTATTTATCTGGAGCGGAGAAAGCACGATCTAAAGTGTCATAAATGTAATTTCTTTTAGATTTTCTAAACATGAGCTGGAGTCCAGCGGCGCTCCCGCACGTGTATTCCAGCCGCAGCCGCAGCACCGGTACAGGTAGAGCTGGAGGCCCCCCTGCCGCGAGGCTGTTTGTTTCGTGCTGTCCAGTTTTTCTCAAGAATTTTTTTCTTGTAATGTTGTGGCACACAGCACCACTGTCGGAAAGGCCAAAACCGCTTTCAACAAGCCCGACCGGGTTTCCCACGTGGTGCTCGACTTGAGAGTCAGACCGAGATGCCGCACATCGACGGGAGGAGGGCGGAGTGAGGCAGAGCCGGACCAGCTGATTTTTACATCAGTTTGAACGTTTACACGCTCGTGTGTCACGTGATGAAATGCACAGACACCTGCGCGTATATTCTCCCACAGCCTTGATTACACCCAGACATTGTTGTGGTTTTAATAAGAGCTTGGGTAGTGTTTCCTCTTGGGGGGGGGGGGGTATCAAAAAGAAATATGGCCACAGCAGCTCACTGTGGAGGCTGCGAGCCGGTGGCGAAAAGAGGCTCAAAGGCAGGAAGAGAGGGAGAACATTCGGGGACCAAAAATAATACACTGTGCAGTTTGTGAGTAATAAAAACCCTGCAGACCCCAGATCTACTCTGCTGTCTCTCCGTGTAACATTTTAGTCATTTTATTCTACCTTGGGAAAAGTTTCTACATAAAAGAAATGGTTTTATGGAGCTCTGCTGCACAGCTGGTGTCTGACAGCTGCGGCTCGGGTTTGCTCCCAGCTTCTTTGTTCAGACCTGCTCTGCCAGGACGGGGAAGGGGGGCGGGGGGGTTCGGGACAGCGTGCACTGGTTCACTTCAGCCATGAAGTGAGCGGCGATGCAGGAATTTGTCTCCCTTGTTTTCTCCCTTTCCCTTGGTCTCTGTCAGACACTGAAATTTTCCCCTCCTCTGCTTTTTGGTAGACTAAGCCTCTGGATCCCGCGTTTCCCCTGCCAGTACATCCTCATACACACTGAGGCGGCCCTGGCAGAGCTATGAGAGCTAATATGTCAGGATTACCTTCCAAACCCCAACACATAACAGCTCTGCACAGAACTTGCTTTCTGCAGACCGGCTTATTTTCCTGGGATTTGACAGTATAATACATTTATGTAACTTTATTTCTGTTTATTTTCTCAAACTTATATGTTTAGCAGTATTGGAGGAGAGGCTCAAATGTTGACTCTAAGAACAACACCTCTTTGCAAATGATTCAGTCTGATTTGATTCTTTTGAGTCTCTCTCGTTCTCTGTATTATGACACGTTTATAATACTGGTGGGAGATTCATGGCCAGGCGTAACGCGAGCGTCACCTCCTCTTTCCAGGATTGAGTGGCAACCTCTTGTAGCGCAGGGGTGTTTTCATTGCTAGTTCGTCTTCTCTCAGGAGTATGTGGTTTAGGAGCGGCTGTAATCGATCCTTTCGGCATCGGCGCCGCGCGGGACTGCATGCGGATCGTGGCGAAGGTTTTCGGAGGTCCGTACCCTAAACACTCCCTGTTGGAACTCGTCGAGCCCAGGAGATGGGATCTGTTTGGAATTACGCAGCCCTCCCCGGGCAAATTGAAGTCAGACCGGCCGAGGCGAAGCTACAAGTGCCTCGCGTTTTGCGAGCAATCGGGAAGGGCCCTAAAAAGACTGAACGCCTCCGGGGTTCCGCCGGCGCAGTTCCGTTTTTTCCCGTCGAGAAGACATGTTTAATTCTCGACAATTTGCCTCACGGCGCCTGACTGAACGGAAAGACTCATGGGAGTTCTCCTCGCTTATCTCAGCAGACGGACGATGAACCAAGATCATCTTCCTCTCTCTGTTTGCGCATCCACCGCTTTAGCAAAGTCACACAGAAAGGAGTCGGTCCTGCTGCTCTGGGCTGACGATGACAGCAGCCGGAGAAAAACATTCCTCATTAAGTATATATCTCAAGTGGTATGCATTTGCAGGCCATATTTGATCCCTGGTCTTGTTCCTGATCCATTCTGATTTAGAAGCACAGTTCATGTTTGTGTGTGTGTGTGTGTGTGTGTGAACCTACAATTTATTTTCACTCTCTGTGTACATGCACTGGACAGTATGCGGAGGGCATAAGGGGGAGGAGGAGGGTCAGCCACTGTCAACAAGTAATGGATCGTGAGAAAGACAGGCTGCTATTTGTGATCTGGATGTTATACCGCAGCTGCTGAAGCTACAGAGCTGGTGTTCGTAGCATCGGCAAACCCAAGATTTAACCAAAGCGGCGGACGACTCTCACGCCAACCCTGCAGATCGGGGAATGTCACAAGAATGCATTCTACTGGGGGGTTTCCTTCATGTACGTGGTCGCTACGACATGGAGTTACACACGGGGCTGCAAGTTCACGAGAAGGCTTTGTTCAATCATGTAACGTCTTCACTGGCAACTGTGGCATGGTATTATGGGATAGATTATAATGTTAAGTAACATATACACATGCTCGTACATATCGTCGCTTTCTTTAAATAATCGGCAAAGTCATTTTTTCAAGTGTTCAGAAAACACAAAAGACATGAATAAAATCTTATTTTTTACCAAAAATGACTAGTAATTATTTTAAGACAGTGATGATATATATTAGGTATGAGACTTGAATAAAAAAAATAAAAAGAATAAAAAATGAGCTAGTTTATTGGAGACTTTGTAATTAATTGGAATTAATAACATTTTAATATTTGACATGAGAAAAAATAGTTGTTTGTTTGACGAATTAGTCAATATAGTTTAAACTTCAAAATCCTGTTTATTTCCCCATCAGTCTACCGCACTGATCAATAGATACAGACAGCTGCTGGATTTGTTTTTAGGTTGTCTTCTTAGACGTTAGTTAGTAATTGCCATCAGCTGAATCGATCTGCAGCACCTGCTGAAGCCCTTTATCTTCTACCACAAAGAAGAGAGTGGCCTGCAGTCCCAGGGGATCCGCCTCACCAACTGATTGGTCGATTTATGCGACCTGGATGTTTTGTTTCTGAATTGGAACCCCTGCATGTGGTTGACTGGCGGCTCTGCTCATTCTTATAAGCGATGCCGACCTGCGTGCTAGCCCCAACAAGTTTAGTGCTGAGGTGCTAACCGAGGGAGGAGGTGCAAAGAACAGCATTATTGTTTATCCATTCATCAGGAAGATTCTTATGTCTAAATTTTCCTTCAACCAGCGTTTTCTCATCCGCATCCTCCATCATGCTAATCACACTGTGCTTCAGTGTAATCTGTCCCCGTGGAAAACGAGCACTGACAAGTGCTCCATCGTTGCTAAGTAAAGCGTGATTAAAATGCTTCCTTTTTTTTGTATTTAATCAATCGAAATGATCAAGTCAATGTCCCAGTCCTAATATATACATACATACATACATATATATAGTATATAGTATATAGTGGCAGGCTAGCACAGACCCAGAGAGAGCTCTTGGATCCATTCAGATATTGACATTTTAATTTAAATGCCATTTAAATGAGTGGATTCACAGGATGTTGACATTTTAGCGTGGTGACGTTTGTTCTCAGATGAGCTGTGGGGGGGGGAAAAAACCCAAGCATTTCTAATCTCGTAAAACATCTGTTATGACCGCGCTCAGTTTGGCGTCCGGTTCGCACATGTGATCATCACTCTACTGTTTTATCTTTTCCCCGCCAGCACCCTGTCCAACTGCATTCATGCCGTGGTGGCGCTGCTCTACCCTTTTTCATGGCAACACACCTTCATCCCTGTGCTCCCGGGGTCCATGCTGGACATTGTCTGCTGTCCCACTCCATTCCTCGTGGGTCTGCTTTCCAGCTCACTGTCCAAACTCAAAGACTTGCCTGTCGAAGAAGTGAGTATCCTCTATCCTCTGTCTTTTTTCTGGTGTCACCATTCACAAAGCTCGACAGGATTATTTCTCTACTGCAAGCGGAGGATTGACTAGATTCATACCTCAAGCCTTCGCGTCCTGTCAGAATGTACATGTTGTGTGTCGAGCCACGATGGGTCATATGAAAAACAAACAAACAAAAGGCCCATTTCTTGTATATTTCTAGGACATTTCTTCTAAACATTTCGAACAATTTCGTGCTCCCCCTATCCCCGTGTCTGTTTGGGTTTCCATGTTTCCTCCCACAGCCCAAAAACATGCATCTCCGAGTGCAGGACAAGCAGCCTGAATAATGAACTTTGAAAAAAATGATTATTTTGGGGGGGTTGTTTTAAGAAGGTGAAGATCTATGATATTTGATTTGTATCAAAGTATCGTGTTGTCCTGATTTGAAATGTGAATTTGAGAATGTATCCCAGCATAAGGGAGTCCCAGCAGACATACGCTCCGAACATAAAACCCCTTGCCTTATAAGTCAATGTGAGGAAATCGCATGCGGAAACATAACATAACATCTCCAGTGCCTTTAGCTGGCTGCTTCAGAGGCGGCACATTTGAGGAGAACGCCAAAGATTTGTAACCTTCTCATGGAGGGTTTGGCACTTGCCGGAAAGATGAAGAAACCGTTTATGCACAATGTCTGAACATGTTGGTTAAAGATATCCTCTGTCTCATCGTGTCTTTGGAAAAAATCAATCTATTCTGCAAGTGTTGCAGAGAGGTACATTGTACTGTACATGTAATTTCAACTAGCATGTATAATGGGTAAAGGCAGGAGTTTTTCTGTTTTCTAAAGGCTAATGTGTTGTTTTTACAGGCTTTAATGGTGGACTTGGGAACTGACCGCTTTATCAGACAGGTTTGTCTTTCCGCTTTTTGAAGCAAAAGATTCAAAGAACCCGAACGAGGCTGTGAAACACGCCTGAAGTTTGTCCTCCAAACGGCGCTGTTCATCACCGATGACTGCAATGTCTTTGGGTTGTTTATAGATGGATGACGAGGCCTCCCTGTTGCCACGGAAACTTCAAGCGGCCTTAGAGCAAGCGCTGGAGCAGCGGAATGACATCATCAATCAGGACTCCGACAGCGAGTCGGACGAAGGTGAGTAGGTGACAAATTGTCCCCGCTTCACGCGACAGATGTTTTCCTCGTCGATTGGAGGAGTGTCTGTGGTGGAACGTGTGCGCCCAAGGGCTTCACCGCCGAACATCACGGTCATCTGCTCGGAGAGACTGCGAGTCGTCATCGCTTACCTGACAGGTCTAATACTATAGTACTTTCCTGCTGAGAAGAAAAGGGTGTAAATTATACTCATTTTCTATGGAGGGCATTCATTAGTCCTGGTTATGTTGTCAAAAAGGCCTGTGAAAGCCCAGATGACTGACTAAGTGACTTTTGCTCTGACTCATCTGGTATGACCGGTGCTTTATTTTCCAAGGCAAGTGGAACGACACAACATCATGAAAACTCTTTTCTTACCCTTCTTCTTATTATTACTTCTTTTTCATTGGCTGTGAATTGGATGTAGATGAGTCAAACTATTACATCTCTGCTTTAAGCTTGGGCGTCAGGGAGCGTGTACATGGCGGGGACCCGTATTCTGCACCGAAGCGCCTAGTGTAGGGGTATCAGTCCTTTTCAAAGATTTGGATGTTGTTTTAAAAGGTAATTTTGAATCGTATCGCATCGCATCGCATCACAGCTCATCGCATCGCATCACATCATACAGCATTCATCGTGTATCGTGTATCGTGTATCGTGTATCGTGTATTGTGTTTCGTGTATCATGTATCATGTATCATATCATATATCACATCCCGCCACGTCACATCACGTCACTTACTGTCACATCATGTCACGTCACGTCACGTCACGTCACGTCACGTCACGTCACGTCACGTCACGTCACGTCACGTCACGTCACGTCACGTCACGTCACGTCACGTCACATCACGTCACATCATATCATCAGAAGACCAGTATACTGGTTTGCCGGCTATGCCAGATGAGGCAATATTAAAACTGTGTCTATGACTACTAATAATGATAATGATAAAAACACAGACTCCTGTTACAGTGTGCTTCTTTTGTAATACTCACCAGACTGGGATAGCAGGACTTTATTTTCTCTCTGCTTTTCCACATCTCTTCACAATTATTCCCTCATGAGCCAGCCAACGCTATTGTGAAATCTGCTTCCTGTCAGTCATAACCTGTTCAGACATGTGCTACCTATCATTTTTTACTTGTTGCAAAAGTTAGAAAGTACGAGAAAAATAACCCTTAACTACATTAAATTACTACAATCAGGAGATAATCACAACAGTAAAGTAGCAAACGTAAGTAAAATTCTTTATTCTGGCATTGGACGTGAAGCATAACTTTGAGTTTGATTGGAATTGGTTATTTCATCTGCATTTTCGTGTGAAAAAGGTTCCCAGCTGAACGGAGCACTGTGATAAATGTTGACATCTGCCCTGCAGAATACAACTCTCTGAACAGTCTGGTGTCAGAGGCCTTCATCCGCTTCTTCCTGGAGACCATTGGCCACTACTCACTGTTCATCACTCAGAATGAGCGCGGAGAGAGGGTCTTCCAAAGAGAAGCCTTCCGCAAGTCCGTGGCTTCCAAGAGCATCCGTCGCTTCCTGGGCGTCTTCATGGAGTCCCAGATGTTCGCGGGGTTCATTCAGGATCGGGAGCTGAGGAAGACGCGAGCCAAAGGTGGGCTGTCCTTGCTCTCGCCCGATCCCGAGATGCATCGATGAAACGTCAGGCTGCACGTTTCTCTTTGTGTTTCCACTGATGTGGGGCTTCTGCCGTTGATACTACACTGATACTGACCTCTAGTGTCGGCATCTTCTCACTGCCTCTCAGCGGCTCACATGTTACGCTCTGTGGCCTGCAGGAATCTCTGATGTGATGTTTGTCTGGTCGCAGGTCTGTTTGAGCAGAGGGTGGATCAATATCTGGAGGAGCTTCCCGACACCGAGCAGAGCGGCGTCAACAAGTTCCTGAAAGGACTGGGTGAGTTTTGCAGTAAACTTAATAATCAGTTGGGAACTTATCATGTACATGATTGTAACGCATTTCAATATCGGTCACTGGCTACGTTTACGATCGACTCCCTTTAGATCAGGTTTGTCAATGTTTAGCAAATTACAGTGAACTCACTTTGTTCCTTTAAATGGGATTGAATCTTAAAAAGGTTTGTACTGTATACCGTTTAAATTCGGTAACAGAAACCTCATTGTAATTCTGTCTATTTTGCGCTGGGCATCATTTAATGCACCCATGTTTGTCATTTTTTTCAGGAAGTAAAATGAAGTTCCTCCACAAGAAGAACTGAGGGAACGTCCCATTTCGGCCCGAAGTGCGGATCCTTTGCGGCGCAATCATTCCAATTTTTTTTTTGTAATTTTTGTACATAATTCACTGTAAGCTATCTTTGATACTCCTCCTTATATGTGTATAGTACCTTCTGAAATAGCGATAGCGGGACGATACACAAAGAGCGAGCCGTAGAATAACCACTGACAAGCAGATGTTCTTGTAAAAGAGTGTTTTTCAGAACGGATGAGTCGATGTGACTCGAAAAAACAGCGTAAATGTACAGTTTTTGTTTGCTTCATATCTTCGTGATTTGGTGACGGCGCTGGCCTCTGTTTCAGGAGTGTAGGACGGATTCCAAGCATCAAGACCATGAAGAAAGTGATTGTAGTTCTTCAAGTCTTTTGCAGTCTTTTAATAAAAAAAGCATTATTTAAAACACTGCGGTTTCCTCTGGGAGTCGACTCATTCTAATAATAATAAACATTCACGAAATTATTCTCGAACAGCTTCTCCGGCACTCAGGGTCGTGGGGGTGTTGGAGCCTATCCCAGGGCCAAATACGGAGGCATGTAGCCATTCACTCTTTCATTCACATGTTGCATAAAGATATACAAACATTCCCTGTCATATGTAGACACACAACCATCCACTATATCATTTGCACGTCTTATGGACATACAAACATTCACTCTGTCATTCAAATGTGTAATAAGGTCATACAATTATTCACTCTCTCATAGATAAACAACTGTCCAATTATCCATCCATTATGTGCAGCTTATCCGGCACTTAGGGTCACGGGAACGCTGGAGCCTGTCCCTGCTGTCAATCACAGGGACACATACAACCATTCAGTGTCTCACATAGAAACAGACATTCACTCTTTTATTCACAGGTCATAGACGCATACAACCACTCACACATCTGGACGATGCTTTTTGACTGTGGGAGGAAACCCGAGCGGACACCGGGAGAACATGGAGACTCCACACAGAAAGGCCTGAAATTGAAGCAGGGACCATCTTGCAGAGGCGCTGACCACTGCACCACCGTGTTAAACGTCGTCAAGCAACTATTGTTCACAGTGGACTCTGGGAGCCTCGTCTGGAATACCTCAGCTCATCTATTTATACCCGGGAAATGCACTCGTTCCCAGGTCGTGTCATCCAGTCAAAACCTCAACATTTCAGATATCCCGTTTCAAAAAGAGTATACCGTGCACGTTCTGCCAGACATTTCCCACCCCTTCTTCTACCTGACATCTCAATGACAGCTTCACCGAGCGTGAGGAGAAACAGCTAAGATCCCAAAAGGCACCGTTAGTCTGGCAACAGCAGCCACACGCTGCTGGTAACCTAATTACGTCCGTGCACATCACTCAGGTGGCTGTCACTGCCACGCTGTTATTAGCTCTCCCAGCGGTTGGTTCCAACCACCCGTATTATTTTTCCCCTGCTTGTCTCCCTTGTTACGATCAGGGATGATATTTGATGCCAAATAACCATAAAAGTTTTTTGTTTTTTTTTTGCAATTTACCCGCAAAGCTGCTATTACAGAAACCCTTTGGTCTTTGAGGTGGAAAGTACATTAAACAAGAGAAGGCAATTTTTGATGAAAGTTCGGCCCGGATGCTTTTAAGAACGACGCTGACTTGAAAGACATGGAAAATGAACCGTTGTGCATAAAAGATGCAGAATGCTTGACGGCTGCGAGTTGAATTATAAAACTGGAGATGAAAGGGGTTGTGAAAAAAGAAGAGCCAGATGTATTTAAATGGAATGGAGGGACTGAAATATGAGGACTGATTGGCTGTTTACGTCTACGTTGCCAAAATAAAGTTGAAGGTAAACTTGTTACACTAGTCATCGCCTGCTGACGCATAGCAGTCGGGTATTGGGGCTCTTTATAATTGCTCTGTATCATGAGATAACTCATAAATCATGTGAAGCCTTTTCAAGGTTTAGCCTTTGGGCAGGCATTATTAAAAATAACAAAAATTCCACCCTAACTACTGTCTCTCTTAGAAATCAGGAAAAGCTGACGTTGTTACTTTATAGCTCCATTTCACCCACCAGGCCTCCCCGAGTCAGTGGCCCTGCCCCTCTGAAAGCCCCAGTGTCCTTATGTCATTTTGTTCAAATCACGACTTTCCATCAGGGGACAGTAAACTGCCTGGATTGACAGCATGCAGAGGTGTGATGTGAGCTGTTTATGTGGAATAAACCTGACTTTGTGTCTCTAGACTGACTGGATGTCAATGAAAGGCCAGTTTGTACAGCGAGGTTAGTTTACACAATGTTTGGATTTGCTATATGAATCTAATCTAATCTAATCTAATCTAATCTAATCTAATCTAATCTAATCTAATCTAATCTAATCTAATCTAATCTAATGTAATATGATAGATATATAGATACATAGATAGATACAATGATAGATTGACTCTTATTGAATCCATATGGAAATGAATTCAACAATCATCATCATCATTTTCCTAGAATTTGTCCTGTTTGGCTGCAGGGTCTGCTTGATAACAACAATGACATCAAAATTATTATTATTACTATTATTATTATTATTATTATTATTATTATTATTATTATTATTATTATTATTATTATTATTATTATTATTATTATTATTATTATTGGCAATATTATTGACAATATTATTGACAATAATCATAATAATAATTTTAATCATAATAATAATAATGATCATAATCATCATCATAATCATAATCATAATAGTGGTTAGCGCTTCAGCCTCACAGCATGAAGGACCCTGGCTGGATTCCGACAAGGTGACCCTTCTGTGTGGAGTTTGCATGTTCTCCCCGTGTCTGCGTGGGTTTCCTCCGGGTTCTCCGGTTTCCTCCCAGAGTACAAAAACATGCAGCAGGTTAATTGGAAAATTGGTCAAATTTGCCCCGAATGAGAATGAATTGTTATATGTCTGTATATGTAGCCCTGCAATTGACTGGGGACCAGTCCAGGGCGAGCCCCTCCTCTCGCCCGATGGCAGCTGGAACAGGCTCCAGTTTCCCTGTGACCCTGAGTAGGATAAGCAGCAGACGATGGATGGATGGACGGATGGATAATAATAATAAGAATAAGAATAAGAATCTCAATAGTAATAATAACAATAATAATTCTAGTAATAATAATAACAATAATAACAATAATAATAATAATAATAATAATAATAATAATAATAATAATAATAATAATAATAATAATAATAATAATAATAATAAATCATTTTCACGAAAAAAATTGATAGACATTACTTGATGATTACAATAGTTGTGGAAAAAAATAATATGAAGCAAAATAAATTCTCAAGGATTACACCTTGCAATCGAAAAAATACTAACTTTAATTTGTGCTAATTGCGTTGGAAATGGGATGACTTTCATCAATTACAGACACATAAATGCACGTAATAGACACATACACCTACATAATATATAGCCACATAGTTATATAGCGTATGTGAAAATATATAATCGCATATTTATAGAGTTGGTGTTAATAACAGGTGTGAAAGCCTGTGCTGCTGTGTCCGTGTCCCGCCGCCGGGCGGCAGTGATCACATCACAATATCCATCGCATAAACTTTAGAAAGAAAAGTGTCACGCCGCAACGTCACGGTCGCCGGACGGGAACGCCTGTAAAGTCTCACGATTAACTGCGAGACTTGCGTCCCGCTCAACCCCCCCATCCCCACCCGCGTCCCTCCTCCCCGCACCCCCAAACCCCGCCGCCCCCAATCCAAATTTGGCCAGGCGTCAGAGCGACATCCGATGGGGGTGATCACTCGGAGATGCTCAGGGTAAGGTTGAGAAACAGAAAGAAGAAGAAGAAGAAGAAGAAGAAGAAGAAGAGGAGGAAAAAGAGGGAGTAGAGGAAATCAAGCTCAAACAAACGCGACCTGCGGGGTGTGGACGGTCACGAGCCGCAGCGCGCTGACACGAGTGGGAGGCCGAGAGGAGAGAGAGGAACCGGATACGCTGCCGCCCCCCCTCCTCGCACACCCCCGCCCGCCTCCCGGTAGGATGCTCCGTATGAGCCGCACTTCGCAGCGGAATGTATTTCGGACACAGTTTGAGGATCCTCGTTTAAAATTGTATTGTTATTGCTATTTTCCCTTCCAACTTAGTTTTGTTTTCTCTCCCACGCACCGCGACGCCGCGATCGGGGCGTAAAATCTCGCGCGTACTTTTCCCAAACATCGTCTCGTGACGCGCTGCATCCCTCCATCCCTGCATCCCTGCATCCCTCCATCCCTCCATCCCTCCATCCCTCCACCCTTGCATCCCTGCATCCCTGCATCCCTCCACCCTTGCATCCCTCCATCCCTGCATCCTTGCATCCCCACCACTGAGCTGCACGCAGGGATGCAGGCAACCCACGCAGCCGGTCATTTAGGTCATACAGAAAAGTACAGAACATCTGGAACATCAGGAGTAACGTGTGTTTGTGTTTGTGTGTGTGTGTGTGTGTGTGTGTGTGTGTGTGTGTGTGTTTGTGTATGTCCCAAATGACTTTCAGTAGACTGCCATGATGATTGATCTTGACTTGAATGAGGCGATGGTACAGTTGACTCAGCATATTTTACGTTGTATTCTATCTTTAATTGATTTTATTACATTTGATTTAAGCTAGAATACAATGTGAAATATATAGTCAACTGTCCCACTATAAATTAAATTAAATTTAATTTAATTTGACTTCAATTAAATTAAATGAAATTTCATTGGTTTCGTTTAACTGAATTTAAGATAGAATTCAATGTAAAATATGCTGAGTCAACTGTACCACCATTCATTGAATTGAATTGAATTGAATTTAAGATAGAATGCAATGTAAAATATGCTGAGTCAACTGTACCACCATTCATTTAATCTAATTTAATTTAATTAATTTTCATTGTTTTTATTTTCTGTTGTGTGGAGTCTTCACGTTCTCCCCGTGTCTGCTGGGTTTCCTCCGGGTTCTCCGGGTTCCTCCCACAGTCCAAAAACATACAGGAGCTTCAACAAAGACCCTATATTGTCCAGATATGTGACGGGTGAATGGTTGTATGTCGCCATATGTGGGCCTGTGACGGATCCAGGGTGAACCCCAGCTCTTGTCAAATGACAGCTGGGACAGGCGCCAGCAACCCCCCCGAGTTTCAATGGTGAATGAATGAAAATCTAAAAGGAGAATATTATATTACTAGATAAGATTACAACACGTTACAAAGTGAAAGTGAAAATGCACAAAATGATATGTGACGGTAAAATACAAGAGAGGGGAAATTTAAACCACCAAAGAAAACAACCGACAAACTGTGTGTTTGTGAGGATTTCATATATATATATATATATATATACTTATTAACCTCCATTTACTCAGGTCGATAGGCGATGTTAGATGCCATTAATCATTGAATGATCATCTGCAGAGGCCGAGCGTCTCGTCTGGCGGAGTTAGTGTCACTGTGCTCTCCTGCGATGCGCACACTTTCGGTTTTGCACGCCGCTTCGGGCTGACGTTCTGTCCGACATGCTGCATCAGTCCCTGCGAGGCTCGGCGAATGCTGTGAGGATCCCTTATTTAATTAGCGTCCCAAAGAGGACATGGTGTACAAGATGCTGCTTGCGATGTGGTGAGGTGATACAAAAGTTGAGCGGGATGTTATTTTTTAGAATCAGAAACAGGAAAAAGGCTGTTTAACGACATTAAGCGCTCTCATGCAGCAAAAATTGACGATCTGGCTAAATTGTCGAGTGTCTGCGGAATCAAATTCCATAATCAGGATTTCATGAGCATTGATGAATCTCAAGAAACTAAGCTAGTTCATCAAGGTCATCTGAGTCAGAGTTTTGTCTGAACGAATGAACACGGCCTGCTTGTGATTGAGCGACAGTACGTGACTTTTGAGCAGCGAGTGCGAGTTCGGGACTCTTGAAGACTCTTGTGTTACTAATGTTAGCTCCGACACCACTAGCATGGCTTACCGGGAAGAAAAACTGTCACACAGACACACAGACACACACTGCAGACCAGACAGCTTTAGTATGGGAAACTAGCCTAGCTTTTCAGCACTTCCTGCTGCTGTTTATGGCTTCAGTGACAAGACCTGTAACTTCAGAGCGGCATGCGATTGAAAGATAGCGTATTCAAATTGTGCTTCCCCATTTTCATTGCTTGCTGGAGAAGATTCTGTCATTCATTCATTCATTCATTCATTATCTGGACTGCTTATTGTGTAAGCTTTGGTTGGGGAAAAGATGGGGTTCACCCTGCATGGAACACAGGGGCCACATGTAGAGACATGCAACCACCCATTCATATTTCGGGGCAATTAAGGGTCTCAAATGAACCTAATGCATGTTTTGGAACAACGAACTCCCCGTGGTAATCGAAGCGTGGACGCTCTCGCTGTGAGGCAGAAGCCACTGCACCACTCGAACAAACAACCGGTTATCTAGATCATCATCTTTTCTAAAAATAAAAAAAAAAAAAAGGTCTTATCGAAGTAGTTTGACCTACACATTCCCGTCATCCGCGCCGCACCTATGACGAACAGGAGTGGTGACAAAGGGCAGCCCCGGTGGAGCCCGACACCCAACGGGAACGTCTTTGACTTTGTGCCCAGAATACAGATAGAGCATCTCACAAGGACACCTTGTCAGTGAACAGTCCACCGGCCGCCCTCTGGATTCCCCTGGCGAGAACCCATCCAGGTCCGATGCCCTGGGATTCCAAAAAGGGGGCATCGGACCTGCGAGACACAAAACCCGTACTCAGTTGTCAGACAGCCCCGGCACGTCCGGGTCCCCGAGTTCTGGCTCTGCCCATATGGTGCCGCACCCTGCTGTACTTCCATCAATGGGCACTGCAGACCGACATGATGGCGGCACTATGTTATCCCAAGCTGTTCTTCCGTTTCACTCGCACACAGTTAGGACACAGTGTTTGCAGATTCAAGTCCTGTTTTAAGGAGGCTTAAAAGCAGCTGCGATCCAGATTCACTCGAGGCGTGTCTCAATATCACTCAGTGTGAACTCCACAAATGAGTCAGACCGACAGTGTGCACGGCCAGCTTCCGCTATGAGGCCTTCATCAATCGCCAGCAATAGCTCTATGATTGCACGCAACCATGCACATACATATGATTGATTTGGGTGGAGGCGGGCTTCCTATAAACAGAGATTGCATGGATAAGGTGTATAAATGCTGATGGGTTTTCATGCTATGATTACGACAACTCTTGGGTGTGCTTCATGAGCCGCGGGCAGGAGGTATGTCTTTGACAGATAAACGTGCAGAGGGCGTGGTGCAAAGCGAGATCGCAGTGGGGATATGAATGGGGGCGGAGGGGGCTGGTTTGCACGACGGGCTCACTAATTGTGTTTCACAAATTGGGTCTTCGAGCGCACCGCGGGGAATCGGATCGCTCTGAGCTCCCCGCCGCAGCACCCAAGAACGAGAAGTTCGTCGCATTTGTAGGTCAGGCTTGTCGTCAGGCAGACTCGCCCACAGTCTTCGGGGGTCAAGGCGGATTTTTTGACACCGCGCTTTTCAACTTCGATACCGAACACGTTGTGTGACGCCATCGTGACATGATTCACTCTGCATCTGAATTGGCTTTTTACATTTTTTCATTTTTTTTTTCCTCATTATAGTCTGCTCACTTGCACGGACACGGTGCTCCAAATCTTAATTGATTTCTCGGTGTTAGAGGGAATTGCAGGAGTGTATCCTGGTCCCATCTGAAGCTTATCAGAGCCTGACCTGGTTTCGTGGCACTACGTTAGCTCGCAGCCTCGCGGGGACTCGTCCCGCGTCCTCCTGCCGACGGAGGGACAAGGAAGGAGAGCCACGGTTCAGCCCAACTCCGCTTGACTTCCTCAGAACGCCCTTTCTCTGCATTTTGGAAAGAGCTTTTTTTTTGTTGTCCTCGAATCTGCTTAATTCTCAATTTTTATGCGCCAGCTTCTTCCTTTTTTTTTTTTTTCGCTACAGTGACCAGGGGGTGAATGTGAATGGGACATCGTACGGCAGCGATGAAGGGTCACACACATGGGTGAGCTGGAGAGGAGGTGAGCTCTGTGAGGCTGTCATCTAAGCCATCTCCTCTGGGGGGCCGCCTCCCGGTGCGCAGCGCCTCCCCGCCTCAGGTGGAAGCCTCTGTGTTTCAGTCGCCGAGGCATCGGGCTGCTCTCGCTCGGCTCGCTCTGCATCCAGAAGGCAGTCCCGCCCCACGAAACCACGAAGATGGAAAGGGTAAGGGGATTTTCTTCACCTTCTCCAAACCCGGTTGGGATATTTCGCTACGCTAATTGATCAGGAGATTGTTTTCGTACAGCGTGCAGGGATTCACTGTTAATCATGACGTGAACCCCATTTGGATTCTGTGTGCATGTGAGAAATGTGTGGAAGGTTTCTAAGTGTAATTCTCAGCTGATCATTTTATTCAATGAAACCTTGTGCTGCCAAATACCAGCTTTGTAAGCGATAGCCGTAATCAATTAAGTTATAACAAATCTCGGATAGATCTTTTTTCATCGTTTCCATTTTTTGTGCACTGTCTTGTATTTTGCGGTTAAACTGAGTAAAGAGCTCAGTGGCATCCTCCACAAAGTCCAGAAGCTTCTTCGCGTGCAAGAGGAAGCAACACCAGGTCTGAGGTGTGATTTAGCCCAAAGTACTGTGGCGACACAAAACGTTTCAGGCAGGTGTCACCTCCTCTTTCTGTCCCGCATCCTTGTCCCGGCGCGCTTACCCGTTCCCCTTTGTGTGTCCGTCAGAGCTGCTCGGAGTGCTCGGAGCTGACGCTCGCGAAGAGCCTGTGCACCATCTGCAACAAGTGGTTCTGTTACCGGTGCACGGACGCCCATCAGCACCAGAGGATGCCTGCGGCTTTTCAGTGCACGGACTCGCGTGAGCACCAGAGGCCCAGAGGTTCCCCTGGCCACGACCTTCATCCGAGAGAAACCGGCTCCCTCCCTCTGCATAAAGAAGGCAAGCATGACTATTTATGTTTGGGGACTTGTCTCCAAACTCAACCGTGACCAGCTATTAGTCTGTCTCTTTATCATCTGATAGCCGTCTTTGTTTTCCTGCTTGTGCATTGTTTTTTTTTCTTCCTTTCCACTTTATCACGTCGCAGCAGGAGCCGTTGCAATGAATTATGCATGATGGTACTGAGGATAATGGTTCCTGGATCTCTCCGTTTCATTACATCTTTATTTAACACATGTCCCAGATCTGAAAAGTGGCTGCAAGATTTCAATTTTCTAATATTAGGGTGTCGCTATTTAAAGACCGGCAAGTATGTGCAGCAACTTTGCAGCTACTCTCTGCAGCGCCCGGGTTCGTGAGTACAACAACAACAACAGAAAAAAAACTAAGAAGAAGAAGGAGAATTTAGAGAGGTTAATTGTAAAGCGTGACTCTTGCTGTTTGTTGTTTGTGCTCATGAAAAGTAGCAGATTCACAGGATGTGGTCAGTCCCACTGGGTTTATGCACACGGGGGCCGATCCTCAGCCCCACAGCACACATCTGCGGGGAGCAGCCGTGTGCAGACAGAGGGGTGGCGTGGGTGTGGGGTTGCTGAAGAAGGATGGCCGGTAGAGAGCGGACGGGCTGCGTTCGTTAGCCTTAACAGGCTAACCAATGTTCTGTCATCCAGTCCTTTTTACAGTGACCTATTTAGAAAGGCATAAAGGATATTTTTGAGTGTGGGCGGGCACTGGGGCTTCAAACACACATTAAACAGCAGGAAATACTTTTCACTTTGCTCTTACCTCCCTCTATAAGTCTCAACTTTCAGCCCTGAATCCTTTTTTTTTTTTTTTGCATCAAAGCAGTGGTCGAGGTGCGAATGTTCTAACCCCGTTTCATACCCGAAACAGACACGCCTCCTTCCGCAGTCCGTTGGATACAGGTTACTTCTCAGATTCGTTTTTCATAGCAGCCATTTTGATCATTCAGGCCAAAAAGACGAACGTAAATGTGGCACTTAGAATAGGAGTCTTACTGTGCGACCTTGAACGAAATCATTTAAAACGAAATGTCCTCGTACTTGCGCTGCTCCAGCAGTTTAGTGCAATGTCTTTCATGAATTACAGGTTATTAATATCCAAGCGGCAATAATGTATCAAATTTAGGTCAAGCTCAGGATCATGAGTACTCCCGATACATTTCCTGTGTAGAATCATGATAAAATGTGAATTACTGCTCGATAATCAGTAGAATAACCACCCTGCAACTGCAGTGATCGACAAGTTTTTACCATGGCACCTCGTTTCGAACTTAGCCCCCCCGACAGCACTGTCCGGCTCCATCCTGTCAACAAAATCTGGTCACTTCCTGACAATGCGGGACAAATGCCACGGTGCACGTTGTTCCTGGTGCAATTTGGTGTGTGATGCTGAAACATGAAAACCCTAAATTATAAGCAGCAACTCTCTGGTTGAAATAAGTAAAGGCCGTGTTACCCAGGTCTTGACAAACACACTCTAAATGTGACACATCACAGAATAAAACAATACAATGGATATCTGTATGATTTGGTTTTATATATATTACATTAGATACATATATAATATAAATTACATTTTATGTATATTATATTATATTACATTACATTATGTTACGTTACTATTATATTATATTATATTATATTATATTATATTATATTCGATCAATTGGCATCCAACCAGAAGTCCAATTAACAGTCAGTGCAGGATATACAGTGTCTGAAGTAAATAAAGTGTGTGCAGGATAAAGGATTTAGTGGAGGATTCGTGAATATGTTATCAAGAAGACTACACACATGTTAAAAAATAATAAAATAAATACTGGTGGGTTATAGATATAACATGCAGATTAAACATACTAGATGGATGGATGCATGCAGGGAAATTTATTTAGTCAAGTCAAGTCTAGTCAGATTTTACTTTCAGAAACCTCAAATTGCCAACGATAGTAGCGAGGTAAAACTGACTTAAACCGCGCCAAAGCCTAGGACAGATCCAAGCTCAAAATGGGCAGCCTTCTGCCTTGACTGGTTGGAGATAGAAAGGAAGAGGAAGGAAGAGTGTGATGGAGATAAAGGGGGTGTGAGGGTTGGGAGGGACAGGCACTGATGGGCTCATACCAATAATGTACAGTAGTGCTTACAATTACAGGGTAGTAGGTGACATGATACAACGATAGCTATAATATTCATAAAACAAATAACAATGGTTGGCACCTGGGAACGCCTCTGCAGTAGATCAAGCCACGGCCCTGAGGAACCTGTGAACTCAGGAGACGATATGAGGTTATATACAGTCTAAACTGTATATGTACAGTATTCAGTGTAGTTGGAGGTCATGAGCTCAATTTTCAATGGATGTGCATGACTATGATATTGAGCTTTCCAGAAAAAAGGGATATTGTGCAGCCTTTAACCATACACACGCACCCACGCACGCACACGCACGCAAGCACGCACGCACACACACGCACACGCACGCACGCACGCACGCACACACACAGACACACATGTATTATCATGAAACGCTTCTTTCTTCTGCTTCTTTTCCACTGATGTTTTGTCAGACTTTGCCTTTGCAACATGAGCTTGCAGCTAAAATGTTTACTACGGCATCTGTTCTGAGTCTCCTGCCCCCCAGATATGGGGGCGCTAATTAATTCACAGTGCCATCTACAGGAGACGAGTAGTATTGACACGAGGGGCAGGAAATGATATGTCACATACTTATTAGCCTGATTCAATTTTGAACTGTTTACGAGTCTAGAGGCATTCAAATGATTTTATTGACTTTTTCCCCTCGTGCTTGAAACAAATGCCTGTTGTTGTTGTTGTTCTGTTTGAATTGTGCACGTTGCTGCCCATTCTCCAGCTGCGGGTGTGAAAACCCTTTCTGTTTTTTTAGGTTCGGGGTCATATCCTTGTTCCCTCCTCATGTGCCACTCTCATAGACAGGAGCCCTTGGAGCTGTTCTGCGAATCGTGCGACCTTCTGTGCTGCGGCAGCTGTCACCTGTCCTCCCACAAAAACCACAAGTGAGTCCTCAGGTACACGGTGCAAGGACAATGCGACGCAGGGCTAACTGCGGGTTAAAAACTTCCCTCTGGCAATAGCACCCGCTAAACACCCTGTCAGTTTTGTCAGGTGTATTTGCATGTGCCGCCCTTGGCACCCGTGTACCCATTAAGCATTCGCCTGCTTTTTGTTTTCCCGCCGTGTTAGTAGATGCCTCGGAGCTCACCTGCAACTAATCTCTTACCCCCTCGGGGGAAACGCGTTTCCCCGAGCCCGGTGTCACTCACGGCCAAGGAACACATAAATCAACTCTCTGCTGTCTCCCCCACCCCCCCCCCCCCCCCACGCCTGCAGGGTCGTACAGCTTGGAAAGGCCTTACAGGATCAGCAGTGGTTGTTTGAGAGCCTGATGGCGCAGGTGGAAGAGAGGAGATCTGCTGTGGAGAATAATGCCAAACAGCTAGAGGACAGGTCCGTTTGGATTCAGAACAAAAAGAGAAAACACAGCAGTTTACAGTAACATGGAGCCACCTTGAAAAAAAAATCACAAGGGTTAAATTCAAATGCTGAAATCAGTTTTATGAAATTACGCTTGATCTCATTTCCTCCAGTCGGGATTTGTCTGCCAGATGTGAGAAATTTATTTTCCCTTTCTGTCTTTTGCAGAGTCCACGGGATAAAGATTGCTCACAGGAAGGCAGAGAACCAGATTAAAATGGCAAAGATGATTATGATGAACGAGCTTAACAAACGAGCTAACCTATTAATAGAGCAACTGGAGGTAATTACTTTCTCCCTCGTTCGCTCCTTCTTACGGCTCAGACCGCCATGAATCTCCGAGCGGAGAATTGGCGACTGTTGTGATGAAATCGGTCCTGAAAGCGAGCGAATCAGAGCCTCTAATTAGCTGTCAAAGCTGCTTAATCCGACACTTCAGGAATTATGTCTGTATGTCCGAGACCCTTTCTGTGTGTGGCTCTCTGCAGAAGATCTCAGAGGACTTCCAGCAGTGTCTGGAGGAGCAGCTGCAGGGGGCGATAGAGATGTGTGGCCAGCTGGACCACGTGCAGAAGTTCATTACCTGGGCCAAATCCCACCACTGCAGGGGGCCGGTGCTCTTCAGCAGGACACTGGTACACTACCTGGCCGGCTATGAGGAATATATGCTGCTGATTCAAGTGGCTCAACTGTCAAGTCAAGTCAGGTTTTATTTCTAACGGACAGATCTGAGCTCGACATGGGTGGACATCTGCCTCGACCAGTTGGGGTAGAAAGAGAGGGCGTGAGAAAGGAGGACGGACAGATGGAAATTAATAGTGTAGCAAAGACAGAGTTTGGACAGACTGAAATGATCTCTTACTACTCATACCAGTAGCTCCTAGAGTTACATGGTAATAGCTGACATAAAAGAATTGGTCGACGCCTAGCGAGATGCTGCAGTAGATCAAGCCACGTCACCTGGGAACCTGGCTGACGAGATAGCCCAAGGATTCGTGAGAAGATTTGAGGTTACGATCATGCACCGATTTGGGGACATGAGTGCAGACAGGATAGGAAGAACGGGAGGAATGAGGGAGGTGCATCGCGTCCAGTCTCAACAGTTTTCACCTTTCTGAAGGAAATCCTGAGCCCATGATTTGCATAACTTCAATATGGATGTTGGAGAAGAGTGTCTAATATGAAATTGAGAAAATATACTACATATCATCAGTGTCGTGAAAGGACTCAGGGATCTGAATCCATGTTTTTGTGACATGGCACCTGGATTATTGCAATGTCCCTCTCTCTCTCCACTGGCTTCTTGTTCAGGTGTTGCTCCTCACCTGTGAAATAGCCACTGGCATCGCGCCGCCGTATTTTTCTGACTCGGTGAAGCCATACGAGCCTGGACGTGCACTGCGCTCCCAGAGTTCGAGCCTTTTGTGTCCCCAAGAGAGACTGTTGGCGACATCAGGCAGACCTGCTCTGGTGATTCTCTAAACCAAAGCTAGAGACCCAGTTGTTTGCTGCTCCGTGTGCCTCGCAGCAAGAAGGTCCCTTGTTCGGTCCCCACAGGGGGTCTGTCTGTGTCCAGTCTCCGTGTTGTATCCCCATGTCTGAGTGGGTTTCCTCTGAGTTCTCCGGTTTCCCACGGCCCAAAAACATCATTGGAAGCCTCTAACCCCCATCGCGTCCATTTTACAGGATAGGCGGAATATATGAATTGAATGTCATTATTCATTGGTCTCCTACTATTATCTCCTCTCACTTGTACAGGACTTCAATGGAAAGAGCTCAACAGAAATATTTATTACCTCTTTCAGATATCGCTCCAGATGCAGCAGCTACTTGAATCATCGCTCCCAGCTGATGCCTGGAGTCCCGTGAAGATCAAATTCAACTGGGACGCCAGTTACTGGACAAAGCAGATTTCTTCCCTGGGTAAAACTGTTATGCAAACATGATGAAGATGTTCAGGCCTTTTGGGTTAAAGAAGGTCACGTGAATCGACCTTTGTTATATTTGTACTTTAATTTCCTCATATTGAGCTTAAATCTCTTCCACTAATCTTCACCTATACATTAGAGGTCAAGAGTTTATCAGTGGGAGAACATGTGTTGTATTCATGGCATTTAGTATTTTTAATGGATTTCTAACCGCTGATCTGTTTCTCTACAGGCCACCTGATAGTCGAGGGAGGAAATTGCACTTACCCTCAGGGTTTGGCCTGCTCCAATATTCTGAGGCCACAACCCATCCCATGTTTGGCTCTACCATCTGTGTGTCACAGAGGACGAGAAGCAGGTTGCGGGTTCCAGACTTGCTGCGAGGCGCAGATGTGTTGCCTGCACGGTCTCCCCTCTCAGACAGATCTAGACAACAGTCTGTTCAGAGCCTCAGTTTGCAACCCTGGCTGTGTCCAGCCCACCCTCCTCTCCGCTGCCCTGGGAAAGAGCCAGACGTTCCAGAGGTGCAAGGAGGCAAACACCTCTGCAGCCTTGCAAACGTCTTCGCAGTGTCCCACCCCTTCGTCACCTGCAGCGTTTATGGGACCTGTCCAGCTCAGTTGGATTCATGGACCTGCATCCCAGCAACATGCTAACGCCTCCCAGTCCCAGTCTGAGCCAAAATCTTTTCCTTATCACCAACTTCATAGAGAGGCTCTCTCAGACAGCCACACTCAACCGAGTGCAGAATGTCGGCGTCCAGGCCAAGGCCAGACACACGTCCTGTGTCGTGGTAAGGCAGTAGCTGGTGCGACATTGCAGCAGGAGCTCAGCCATGCAGCCATGGACCCAGATTCAACACCCGAGGAGAGCTGGGAGGAGACGAGCAGAGCGGAGACCCGTACACCGGTGGCAGTTACCGAATGCTATGAGGTGCTGGATGACCACCTGCAGCCGGACAAGAGGGAGCAAAACCCCAGCCCACAGCAGAAACCGCCACAAGCCGCGTCAATAGCAGAGCCTCCAAGGACCCAACCGATGCTCAAAGAACAAAGAATTGACCGGGTGAGCTGACTGAGAAATACATTATTCAAAAAAAAAAAAAGCAAGACCACTTAGAAAAGGTTTATTTATTCTTTGTCACATCAGAATTTATTTATAGGTTGCAAAATCACGACACAGTTGACATTTTCCATGTAGAGGAGGTCTGGACGTCACTCTCCAAGATGACCCAACATTCCCCTTTGAGCCAGCGGCGAGTAAACAACTGCCTTTTACTGGCCAAAAACCTTGGACAGATCCCAGCTCAGTGTGGGCGGCCTTCAGCCTCGACCGGTTGGGGTAGAAAAGAGAGTGAGAGAGAAGGTGTGTGATAGAGACAGAGGGGGTGTGAGGGTTGGGAGGGACAGGCAAAACTATCTTACTGCTAATACCAGTAGCGCTGACAGCTGCATGGGAAAAGCTGGCGTGATAACAACTTTGGTATTCATAAAATAATAGCAACGGTGGACACTTGGTGAGACGCAGTAGATCGAGCCACGTCTCCTGGGAACCTGGGAACTCGGAGGATGATATGAGGTCACGGACATGCATTGATGAAGGTGCATGAGCGCGGACAGGATAGGAAGAGCGGGAGAAATGAGAGATGCATCACGGGATGTCCCTCAACAGTGAAAACCAATGGCGGCATCAGTAGGTGCTAGCCTAGCTCCAGCTATAAGCTTCCTAAAAAGAAAGGTTTTCAAGCCTACTCTTAAACAAAGAGAGGTTGTCTGCCCCCCGGATCGAGACTGTAATTCTCCGGCTCCGAACTGCTTTTTAAGGAATCAAGGGCAACAAGTAGCCCCGCGTCCTCTGAGCGTAGGGGTCTGACTGGGGCGCAGGGTTCTAACAGTTCTTTTATATATGATGGCCCTCGGCTGTTTAGGGCTTTAAAGGCACAGAGAGGGATTTTAAAGTCCTCTCTGAACTGTACAGCGAGCCAATACTGGAGATATATAATCCCTTATATTAGTTCTTGTGAAAAAACGTGTAGCGGCATTGTGAATGAGCTGTAGAGTGTTAACCACTCACTGGTCAGGCTCCGCCGAACATTTAATGACACAAGTTTTAGGGTTGGATCAAACTTGACAGCGTCACGTAGCAAAACTCATTACTTGTGAGGAACATTTCGAATAAAACTGGTTTCCCCAGAAATGGAATTCGGCAGGATTTTTTCAACAATAGTCTTTTAGTTGGTACTTGTACGGTATTTAGCCAAAATGAGACATTTCGCTGTTGCCATTTAAGTCAAAAAAGTCAGTAGTGCAATTCTATGCTGACGTGAATAGTGTTTCTATGTGCCATGCTGGAGGAGAGTGTTTGTTTCAAGAGCCGGCATTTATTTTAATTAAAATCAGCAAAGCGGGTCCGAAGGACCGTTTTTTGTTTTTGTTTTTTTCAAAATGCAAGAGTAATCACTTCCAGGCAGTTGACAGCGATGCTGAAAACAGATGGCACAACAGAAACATGCCTCTGCTTTTATGATGAGCGGTTGATAGGGAAACAAAAGGGGGCCGCTGTGACAATTAAAGTTTCGCAGCTCAACGCCTGGTATCCTCCAATCCAGGAGAAAGGTATTCGGTGTAGTCATGTTAGATGCTGGGGGCGTTTAGCAACCATGGACTTGCTGCTCGAGTGATTCTCAAGATGCTTGACTTC
Organism: Fistularia tabacaria; assembly: GCA_901007705.1. Taxonomy (NCBI): domain Eukaryota; kingdom Metazoa; phylum Chordata; class Actinopteri; order Syngnathiformes; family Fistulariidae; genus Fistularia; species Fistularia tabacaria. The sequence goes on along the minus strand of CAAKHD010000250.1, from coordinate 41,765 downwards.
CTTTGTAAGGATCATTAGCATTTTCACGTCGCATATGTCGCAATATGACATAAAGCCACTCGGGCTCAGTCATTTATGTACTTAACCTGCTATTAATGAGTCGTCAGGGGAATAGTGGGAGCTGCCAGTTTGATTCCTGCAAGATAAATTCCTACCGCCCCCATCATTACAGAGATAAGGATTATACTCCATAGGCAGAGCCCTGCATCCCTATCCCCAGCGGCAGGGATCAGGTGAGTGTTTTAATCGCATAATACTTATGAGCCAGTGCTCTGCGTCAGCCCGACCTGAATATGTGTGACGGTTCACTGAAAAAGAGAAGGGAAACGAGGTTCCAGCAGAAAAGGAGAGCAAGAAGTGACTTCAGTTGTGGTGTGTTTAACATACACTTAATTGTGTCTAATAAATATGTGCGCACCAGGGTGACCGTTGACGTTGTTCCATTTGTGCCTCTCGCTTCTGTTTTTGGCTCACACGCGCCTGTTTGTGTTTCCAGCAGAGATCCGCATCCCTCGAGGCGTCGGCCACCGCGCCCGAGATGGGCTCGGATGTGAACCGCAGCAGGCTCAGTCCCGGCCTGGCGTGCGCACGGAGAACGAGGCGCTCTCAAAGCATCCCGGCTCAACTGGTGGCCCCGTCCGTGAGCCCTTACAGCGAAAAGCACGCAGGATGCACTCGCAACCCAAAAGCTGGGGCTGCAGATAAGGTACCCACTGCAGCTCTGTTGCGAGACAGACTCAGCTGATGGCGATGGGCCCCCGTCTGCAAACAGCTCCTCTTTGACACGTTTCCGCTGAAGAATACACGCAATTGCTAAAACGAGTACTTTATTTTTAGATCGCCTATGTGGACCCGAGGCAGAGGCGAGCTTCAGATGGTGTGCTTTGTGTCGTCAAGGAAACCGCATCTGATACGGCCCCGAATAGGGGCCACCAGTCGACTCCGCTCTCTTATAAGACGGAGCCAGGTAAGGCGGCATCACCTGAGCGTGACATTATCTCGATACCGTCGACTCAAGAAGTCAGCTTTACGAGTAAACGCCCGGTCTCTCCCTGTTTGTCAGATCCTTCTTTGGCTAATTTCGGTGAAGACCGTGCCGTGGAAAAGTGCAGGATGCTAAGAAACACTCACAGCAGGTAGGTCGTGCACGCACAAACAGCCTCTCCGGACAAATTTGTGAAATACGCTCTGATTGGTGTGTTGTGTTTCTGACCTCTAATGCGACAGAGATCCCGAGAAGGACTCAGGGAGACAGCGGGTTCCAGTGGTTTGCTTGGAGCGCCTCAAGATACTGATCTCCCAACTCCCCCCGCATGGAAGACGGCAGAGTGACCCTCTACCTGCCAGTGCAATGGAAAAGAGTGAAACTGTGCCGCGGCACCAAAGCTGGAAAACCGTAAGACCATGAATTATGTTGAAGCTTCCCATTTTCCATCATGGTGTCAAATCCTGTAGATGAAGCAGAAATGCTTCTCTGTTCTTCATAGGGGTCGATGAGTAGTTCCAAGACAATGAGGACCGCCCATTCGGACTCGGCCTCCCCGAATGAGGAGCGGCACTCTCCTCGCCATCAGACCACGATCACGAGAGAATTTGATAGTGGCGGGCGATGCGGCTCTCGTAAAGCGTCCACCTCGCCATTCGCTGAGCTGCAATTCGCGCCAGTGAATTACTCGAGACGTGATCTGGACTCCGATGCCAGGTCGGCGTCAGAACAGTCGGTCGTTTCTTCTTGGGTGGGTTCAGACTTCGCCCCGCAGCCGGACTCTGACACATCAGCGGAGTCTGGGCTAAATGAGGAGTCTTCGTCGGAGGTGGAGAGTGAGCATCAGGGCGAGGAGAAAGCAGTGGAAAGTGGCATCGCTGGAAATTTCGACCCAAGTCTTGAATACGACACAGACCCGAAATCGCCCTCGGAAGTGGGATCCGAGCACGGTCAGGGTTGCTACGCAGACTCACAGACAGCCGACGCCGAGGCAGAGTCGGATGTCCAGCCTGAATACGATGCCGCCCTCCGGGTGGAGACCGATTCAGATGCCGTGTCTATTCAGGCCCTTGACTCTCAGGGATCTGCCGAGTCTGAAATCGACGTAGAATCCGAACCGGAACTGACAGCAGACGACCCGCAGCCTCTCCGCTCTGACCTGGAGGAGGACTCGCCAGTTGGGCCCGGTCAGAGGCCGCTGCTCGTCGCAAACCCCGAGGAAGCCCAGCCCCAGCAAGACAGCGCCGAGATGGATAGCGAGGACTTCTGCGCGGTTTGTCTGATCGGAGGGGACCTGCTGTGCTGTGATCGCTGCCCAAAAGTCTTTCATCTGTCTTGCCACGTCCCACCTCTACTGAGCTTCCCGTCGTAAGCGTCTCACTTATCATGAAGCATCCGGCTGTTCGTTCCAAGCTCTTTTCGCTAACATGACGCTGCTTGTTTACACATCCAGAGGCGACTGGCTGTGCAGCCTGTGCAGGAGCGTCGAACAGCCGGAGGTCAAGTACGACTGTGAGAACGAGAGAACGTCGGTGCCCGGTCTGTCTCCGTGTGACCAAAGAGTGAGACATTCTATGAATCATTATTAAAATGATGACAGCATCGCGCTCTATATATGCTAATGTGATTTTGATGTCTTTTCCCTGCATTGCTACATTTAGAAATGTGAGCGGCTGACTCTTCTGATCCTCAGCAACATCCTGAGCTCTCCCTTCCACGAGCCTGTTAGTCCTCTTGTGAGTGAACCTTCTTCTTCTTCTTTTTTTTTTTTTTTTTAACGAAAAAATTCAATCCCATTTGATACCGCCCCCGATGAGAGTGATTTAGTGGGTTGGAATTGTCAGAACTTGCCATATGGCGTGTGTCTGCAGACGTTCCTTCCCCGATGTTGGAATTTCATCTGAACCACAGAAGTTAGATTACTTGGTAATTTTCAAATGGATTATTTCATAGACACCAAACCCTATCCCTCGCTTAATTCCTCATCCCCCTCTCACCCATAAGGTATCGCTGACCGGTTAATACCCCCCCAAAAAAAAATTAATGGAGCATTAACTGGGGCAACCCAGTTCAGATACACTGTCATACTGAGACGTGATTATCTGAAGGGATTTTGATGTGTTTCAATGGGTGTAAGTGCATCGAGGAAGTTATGTGTGAGTTAGGCAGACCAGGCTGACGCGGATGATAGACGGCGGTGTTGAATGTCTCTGCTCCCTCGTGCAGGCTCGCCATTACTATCAAATCATCAAGAGGCCCATGGACCTTTCCGTGATCCGGGCCAAACTCAACAAGACCAATACCCAACATTATAAATCACCTGAGCAGTTTGTCGCTGATGTCTGCCTTATGTTCCACAACTGTGCAAAGTTCAATTATGTAAGTTAAAATCGGACTATTTTTGAATGCTGCCAGTTTCAATCGTGCTATTTCCCCGCTTTAATAATCATCCGAATATCTCTGCGTCCACAGCCTGACTCAGAGGTTGCTCAGGCAGGTTGTAGCCTCGAGGCCTTCTTCACGTCCAAACTTGCAGAAGTGTTCCCCGGCAGGGCTTTCGCTGCCGCCGAGGTGGACACTGACAGCGATGAGTACGACGAGGCGTGCAGGATGGCCGAGGGTGGTTTCCCATGGCCAGAAAGGAGGGAACAGTGCTACAGGAAGAGGAAGAGGAGAAACTCCCTCAAGTCGAGGAAACATAATTTCTAACCACACTGGAACAGAGTGGAATCGTTGGCACACGGTTCTGCTATGTTTTGCAAAGCCACATGGAGGGGTCTGTAAGTGCTATTTTAAAAGTAACCCTATTTTGCGGTTTTTAATAACATGTAATGCTGCATATGGTGGCAGCTTCATATACCAACCCCATTATTTTCTGTATCCTCTCTGTTTGAATGAACATTATTTTGGGGGAAATGGTCAATAACATTTAAACGTTTCGTTGGGTTGCTTTTGCCAGAGAGGAGATTTTATACTGTAATTGTGACTATCAAGTGTCATAGTTTGCCAATTTATAATTTTTCTTGACTCACTGCTCACATGCTGAAGGTGTTGCTGAAATATGTACATGCCCGGTCAGAATGATGAATGATGAGTAAGCTCTATGTGTCTAGTAAAATGCTGCAGGTTGATTTTTTTCCCCTGGTGAATATTGTCCGTAAGACATATGGCAATTTGAAGAACAGAACATGACGCTCTGGAATATGTGCAACATATTTATACCTTTGTATATAAAGAGGGTGTTACTGTATTTTCCCCTTTTAGCAACTCAATAATTGCAGGCAATTGTGAAGTTTGATGATTTGATATGATTACCTAGTAGGATTTGTATCACAGTTTTTTTTTAAAGCAGCACTGAATCCAGTCTGCGACTAAAACATGATACATATCTTGTACCTTGTTTTTAGCTCATTTGTGGATCGAGATATCATGGTGTTTTAACACAGTTAAGAAAACCCAAACCAATTGGGCTGTGCATGGTTCCATTGAGAGAACGGCCATCTAGTACTTCTGGGAGTTACAGGTTTGAAACAGTGAACTCACAATCCCTCCTGGTGTTGCAACATGCCTGTAAAAGCGAGTTCGCAGTTGCAGCAGACCGAGTACATTGACACAGGTGTCCCTGTCCCTGAACACAAGGCCACCCCCCAGTGGGACGTGCCCAGAAATCAGGAGAAAGCCCGGTAGCATCCTTTCCAGATCCATCTTCTTCCCGGGAGGCTTGAACCACCACAGTTGACTCCTTCTGTTGCCAAGTAGTCGCTCTACGCTTAGCTGCGGATGTATTAGCTCCACCACTGGTCTTGAAGGCCCAACCCATGAACAGCGCTGAGAACTCTTTTACCCAGAGCAGGGACTCTTCTCAGGTTCAGAGGGAGCATTCCATGACAGAAAAACATGACCAGTGAATTACTGTATGTCTTTCTGTTTCGAGGTGCTGACTGTCGGTCATCCTGGCCGCTTCACATGCAGAGAGGCGTCCCAGCTGTACCTATAGATTCTGCCCATGACAACCGAGCATCATAGCTAAAGGGTTAATCAGCGAAAAAGTTTTTGTTGTTGGTGGGTACAGTTCTCACAGCCTGTGAGCCACAGACTGTGGTACCCCATGCCTCCAGAGGCCCATTTCTTAAATGGGACTTATTGGTTCACCTTCTTAAGGTCCACAAAACACATGCTACTGTATTTGATAGTACTCACATGGGCTCTCCATAGAGGGCCCCTGATGCTCATAAGTGGTTTCAGCAGTCACTTGGATCAATCAAAATTAAAAGGACTCCTTCTTCTGCGTGAAGGTCCTCCTCACCACTCGATTCCAGGAATAGGTTCCCAAGCGAATACCACGACAAGCAAAGATGACCTCCTGATGACAAGGAGGGAAGCTGCTTCTGCAATGCAGACCATGAAGGTGGTCTGACCCCCGTAATTGATCTCTGGCCAAATGTGTGATCGCGACATGTTCGCTGAGACAAATCCTCATGATCGAGCACGGTGTCTTTTGCGGCCAGTCCGTGCCCAGGGGGGACACTCTCGCTCTCAAAAGTCTCTCAATCGTCACTCGCCTGAGTATTCATGTATCGCGGCAGAACAACGGAGTTCTGAACGAGCCAGAACCCGTTCAGGACACAGTGCCTCCAGGAAGACCTGATACTCCGATGGACAGTTTTAGTCATTTACACAACTAATCACATAATGTTGTAATGTGCCATGAGGAGGTACAGTGGCTTAAACATTCCGCTCAGCTCGGAAAACCCTAAAACACAGACGCTCACACCTGCCATCGCCTTCCACTCTTTGCAAATCCATGAAATATTGGTCACGTACAGTAGCTTAGTTGCAGAGTCAGTGTTGTCATTAAGGTGAGCTGAACCACATCGAGTTGGTTTTTCTCCACCTCCTTCTCCAGTAAGATGACATTCCAGGTCCCAAGAACCAGATTTCCACTTCAGGGAAGCAGGCACGCCAAGGTCTCTGCCATTTGCTTGCTCGCCATTTGGCGTCGCTTCCGAGCTTAACGCATTTCCTCGAACCGGGCGAGACAGGAGGTTGGTCGTTTCATCTCGCTTTTTGAAGGCGGTCCTGGCCTGGCGCCTTAGGAGTGCTTTGGTCTCCCAACTCTGGGCGAGGTGCCCTGCTACTCGATGTAGCCAGTCATCAGTGTTCTTCTGAATCCTTTGTCCAGAGCCTCACCTTCTGATCACTTTACCTTTGGACGCACGTCCTTGGGCGTAATGCCCGAAACAAATCAGCTCCCAGGATCACAGGGACACGCAAACTCCTCCACCACAACGAGTCAAAGATTCACGGAAGGCGCGACACAAAAGCTGTCCATCCAGCCTTTTCCATATTTGCCACGCATCTTGGACCTTCTAGAACGTGAGGTCACCAGTACCATTCATATCAGGTCTAGAAAGTATTAATGTGTAAACCATCGTCACGGAAAATCCAATAATCTTTAATGACATCTGTTTCATTTACAAGTCACACATACGTAATATCATGGCATGCACTCCAATCGCAAGTGAAACTTGCCCCTGTTGTTGTTATCACACACCGCTGGCTCTCCAAAGTGTATACTGCAAACTACCCTGCTGTGGCAACAATCTCCTTTTAAAATATAGATATACACACATATATATATGTATATCTATATTTTAATTTGCTTCTTGCACCTTGTTCTACAGTGACTTTTGCTTCTGCACTTGTTCATAATCACGGTTTGGGATTTTGCTGTGTATATGTAACTTTCTTTGAGACAGTAGGTTTAATATAGTCCCTCTCGTATGAAGGAAGACATTGTATACTTTAATGATTATGGCTTCAGTTAATGTTATAGGATAAAACTCCGGGGCATTTTTCTTTTTTTTTTTTTCCATTTAACATAATGTTTGTAAATAATACGAATAAAAGCTTTTTTTTTTCTGCATTCCTTATGAATTATATGTTGCGTGTTACAGTTATGTTTTTGTTGAGTGGCGGAGTATGATTTCTTTCCATTCCATTTATGTGAATATTTTTTTTTGCAGTCTCAATTTGTCACTGTTAATTGATGCAAAATAAGCCCTTTAGCACAAACCGAGGATAAAAAAAAAAACCTAATAAATAAATGAAAAAATAAATTAATCCTCCAACGTCGACATTTCTTTGATGTCATGCTGCTCTGCTTCCCTGTGACTTTTTGCTCAGGAGACACCGCTGCAGATGGAGAAAATGAGCTTGCGTTCCACACAATACTGGTGCAAATTTCAAGTGTAAATCTTCAAAGGGTGTCTCAGAGAAACATTTGTTTCTGTTGATTTTTCGGGAGGGGTGGAGGTGAGGGTGGGGGTGGGGCGGGTGGATATGTGCATTTATTAAACTGGGGGCGAACATGGCTTTTTAAGACAAAACTGCTGTAAATTCAAAGCATTATTTTGTCACGCTAGCAGTGTGGAAGTGGTTGAACCCCCCCAAAATGTAGGATAAAAAGCAGCATATTTATTACAGTTTCTGGTTCGATTTCCTTTACGCGTGGAGCCTCCGTGTTTTCCCTGTGTCTGCGTGGGTCTCCATCAGTTTCTCTGGTTTCCTCCCACAGTCCAAAAACATGCAGGAGGTATTGCCCAGATGTGTGAATGAAAGGGTGTATGGATATACGGTATGTCTCTATATGACATGTGAATGAGAGGGTGGATGGTTGTATGTCTATATGTGGCTCTGTGATTAATTGGCGGCGGGTCGAGGTTGAACCCAGTCTCTTGTCAAATGATAGCTGGGATAAGCTCCGGCCCCCCTTGAACCCGAGTTTAGGATGTGCGGTATAGATAATGAATGAACGAATGATTCTGAGTGATACTGTGAGAAATGAAATGCCAGTAAAGACAATGATAAACAAGCAGTTTGTGAAATAGCCTATGATTGTCACGCCTTGCTTTGTTGTTGTCTTCAGAGGGCAGGGATTATAAAGTAAGGTTATAAAGATGCTGGCTGTCAACGGGCTTAAGGAGGCAGGGTCAGCACTCGTGTCGCACCAAGGCACCGCGGTGACTTTAATTAATTAGCTGCCAGGTGAGTTCACGCCGAGCCTGGCTGGAATCTCATTTGCAAAAGTCACATTGAAACCAGCGTGGCCTTGGAGATAAAACAGGAAAAGACTCTCACAACACCTCAGTATACAGCTGCAGGTTATATTAGCATAGCATAGGGTACCAAACACATGAATTTCACCATAACCTTCACAAACGGGGGTTAAGTAGCGCCGCAGACACGACAACAGCTACAAGGGGGCAGACGGGGTTGTCGTGTTCGTCCTTGGAACCGAACATTCCTGGTTCGATTCCCGCGCTCCCTCCAGCCAGTTGAAGTGTTGCTGAGCAGGACACTGAACCCCTAACCGCTCCCCTGGTGCCGCCTTCTGCTCATAGTTCATCCACAATGGGTTAACTGCAGTGGACGGTCAGCGCTGAATATAGAATAAAGGGAATCTTATTCTAAGGAGTGATTTTGATATGAATGTGATTTCAGATGCTGATCAGATTGTTATGAGTATTAGCTGAGAGCCATTGTGTAGCTATTTAAAGGTGTCTATAGCCATTATCACCAATGATGCTCATGGCCATGATTTTTGCTTGAAGATACTGTAAAGAAGCCGTTATTATGTGTGTTTACACTGTCTCCGACTTATTATCATAAACAGCACTTTATTTTGTTATTCTCTTTGACTGTAATTTACACACACACACACACACACACGCACACACACACACACACACACACACACACACACACACACACACACATTTACACGCACACAAGCATACACACATTTCTGCAATTTAAATGCTAGACAAGTACAGGTAAATTGCTTTTTTTGATCGAGGTGTGTGGGATGAGGACAAAAATCATCTCGGACAAGGCGAGGCAACAACACCAGCTTTTATCTATCTTTTCATTCTTTATGCACCTTATGTACCTTTTTTCAGGGCTTGGAGGTTCAATTCTTCATTATATGAGTTCATAAGCTGCGTCCCTCTGTAATATTCCCTATCTTGCTAACATATCCAGCTAGATTCCTTATTAAATATATGAAATCACCCCCCTCCCTGAACATTCTTTGAATATACACCGAAACAACATTGTTATTTTCTGATGGTTTTCTGTTATTACAAATAACGCACTCACTGCCTTTCCAGTGTCCCTGATTGCCACACAGTAGCTGGATTATATCTCAGGGGACTCTGCCACCTCCTCCTTTCAACTCTATTTCATGTGGCCTTGGAATCAACGCTGTGTATATTTCGCAGTCACGCCCTTCTGCAGGCACGATGGCTGCATTAAAAAATTTTCCAGGGCGAATTTAAAACTTCAGACTGATCTCCCTCTGCCTCAAACGAACTGGCTTATTACCGTATCCCAGGAAGTGAAACAACAAACTGTCACTGCAGAGTTTGACTTCGGGAGCTGCGCTGATCACAGGAGAAGCTTCTGAGGGCAGAGCTCGGACAGACCCGGGAGTCGAGATGGAGACGTGAGAGACTGCGTTCTGCAGAGCTGAGGGATTTACTTTGATAAATTAAAGAGCCCTATTTCTGATGGCTTGAGTGTGTGGAGATAGATTAGGGCGAGGATAAACGTGTCATGCTTATGAAATACCATCTTGCTGAGATGGGATTGGCAGGAGCTGCTGGTGTTTTTCTGTTCATCGTGAAACATAGAGAATGTTGCATTTTGATTTAAGACATAATGTTTTTCTGCCTGATCCCTCTGAGCTTTTCCCAGTAGGCAAACAGAGTGCATTTAATGATAAAGAATATTGGATGGAACTAAAGCGGTGGCTTTCGTGCAAAGTTTCATTTAAAAAAAGAGCTCTTGTTTTGAAGCATATGATCTATATTTTATATTTGCAACTCATGGTTAGAGATGGGCAATTTGTGAAATGAGGACAGTGTGTTTTGCTTTAAAATTCTAAAACAATTGACTGAGTACAATGTAACAATGACATAGTAATTACCATGAATCATGCTGAAGTGCATGTGCCTGCGTTCAGATGTTTTGGGCTGTTCCGACATACCCTGAGCAGCAAGCGTTGTGTCCGAACCGATCGCCACATCAACTCCTCTCCGGGCTTATTGATTTTAATTTGACCCCGCTGCTCTTTGCTGTGACAGCCCGCCGGCCGTTCCACCTTGCAGCTCCTCTGATAGGGAACAAACAGGACCTGTGTGATGCTCGGCTGGAGGCGGAGGCGGGACAGTTCCACCTGCTGCCACTTCCACCAGGTGTCTGCGGGGAAGATATACGGCCTCTGCACAAAACTCATTTGCCCGGTGAAGAGAAACTGAAGCAGCTTGCAGACAGCAGACAATACAGCAACTTGAAGTCCCTGGTAAAATGAATGGATTGGGACTTCAGTATAAGATGGAGTGAACAAGTCATGTAATACAAAACCTTCTCAACATTTGGGAGACTATCCTAGTAGACTACACTACACTACACTACACTACACTACACTACACTACACTACACTACACTCCCCTATACTACATGAGTACACTGTGCTACACTACTCTATACTATATCATATTACACACTACACTACACAACACTACACTATGCAACACACAATGCACGACACTACACTGTGCTACACTACAGTACACTACACTATGTTACACACTACACAACACCACAATACGCGACACGGCACTTCAGTACCCTACAACACATCACAATATGCTACACTACACAACACTATACTATACTGCACTACACTACCCAACATGACACTACAATTCACTACACCACTCTATGCTACACTACACGACACTACGGTACATTACACTACACTATACAACACTACACTGCACTATGCTAAACTACACTAAACTAGACAACACAGTGCACAACACTTCACTACACCACACCTCACTATGCCACACTATACTACACTAAACTACACTACATTACGACACGGTTTAGTCCACTCCACTACATCCCGCTATATTACACACTAAACTACATTGTACTATGCTACGTTACGCTACCCTACACTGCACTACACCACACCACACAACACTGCACCACAAAACACTGCACCACACTACACTACAATACATGAGGTTCAGTAGAAATACCATTTTAGTATAAACACTTAGTCTACTTATTATTTTTTCTGTCTGGTCACCTTGTTGTGGACCCCCCCCCCCCATCACAAACACACTTCAGTAAACTACCATATAATTCACAATTGCCAAATCAGTTGTCTTCCCTACTTTGAAGAATAGGAAACTATATACTATATAAAAAAACACCTTAAAAAAAATGTTGTGCTTGTCTGCTAGAAATAGTTTGCAGAGAATTTTTAAAAATAATTAATTCATTGTTCTACCAAATTACTCGAAATCTCTGATCCCAGTTTACATTCTGCAAGAGGCTGGTGAGTGGTCACTGTCTGAAGCAACAAATGTTGGCATTTTAAACACAAAATAACAGTATATGGTATATACCATGTCCTTTCCAAGATTCAAGATTCAAAGCATTTATTGTTATTTGCACAGTGTGGAAACGTGATTCCCCGTACAATGAAGTTCTGTCTGCAGTGTATTTGACTGGCATGAAACTGCGGAGCGAGCAAACATGTCTCCCACGGAGGGTGCCACGTTTTGTACATACTTTTCATACCGTACTGTATAAGATAAGATAAGATAAGATAAGATAAGATAAGATAAGATAAGATAAGATAAGATAAGATAAGATAAGAAAGTACTTTATTGACCCCCATAGGGGAAATTTGATTGTCACAGCAGCACAATAACAATATCAATATTCATAGTATACATTGTGCCTTTATAATATGTATATAACTTGTATGTTTATTATCCTGTACATCCTCCGAGCTGGGATCTCTCACTGCAAAACACAATGAGATGTAAAAAATCTGGAATCTTTGAAACTACAAACTGAATCATGCTGGCACAGGGTGCGATAATAAGTATGAGCACTAGATGGCAACAAACGACAGCGCAAATCTGCAGTCCGCCGCTGACACAGCTCAGCTCCCCCTTTGCGTGCAGACAGACCGTCGAGGGCGCTGTGTGTCGTTTGTGTAGAAATAGTGTTCGCAGGATGTGTTGAATGTGCAGAATGTGAAGTATTTGAAAGAAGTAGTTTGAGATCGATCGTCGCGATCGGTTGTGGATGCAGCGGACGCTTGTATGCATTGTGCGGTTGAACGTTTTTCCCGCATTGCCACCGTGGTGCGTTTGCGTCTCCCCGTTGCCATGGCAACGCGTAATCACCCACAACGTGCGGTGCGCGGACCTCTCGCCAGACACCGCGGGACGTAATAAAACCTTTTTCGGACACGCGAAAAACATGGGATTAAACCGACGAACGGCGACACCTTGAAGGTATCCACGTCAGTGTCGCGATAACGCCGAACGCGTTCACGTTCGAGCGGCTCCGAGTCGGTCACGGCTGACTCCCTGCGTGCCGTCCAACACCTCGCGATGAGCGTCCATTACTCGGCCGTTTGAAAGATTCGGAATCGGAAGTTGCGATTCGATCCACTACTTCGAATCACTACTCGAACATTCATAATCGAAGTTGTGTTTTGGGTTTGGCTGCAAACGAGCGCTTCGATTTGCTGGCTCTTCGAATGATTCGGATTCGAAGTTGCATTTTGGTATGGCTCCAATTCCGTTGCTTGAAATTGTCGACTATTTAAATGATTGGGATTCGAAGTTTTATTTGAATGTGACTCTAATCGATCGTTCTTCCCCTTCTTTCTGCCACAGCGCCGCATGTGTGTGTGTGTGTGTGTCTGTGTGTGTGTGTGTGTGTGTGTTTTGACACCGCACCTGGCCTCTCCTCTCAGGGTTTCGGCTCAGAGATTAAGCGTTAACCGGGATTAAACCAATGAGGAAATTTGAATTCGCCGTCTCTTATCTCGCAGCAACATGTGTTGCGCTCCGAGCGAACGGCAGGATTTGATCTTTCTGCTCCCCTCTTTGGCAGAGCACGCCTTTTTCATGCCAAGTGACACTTACCAAACGTGACCACCGAATACAGGAAGCAATTGTTATCATTACTATTTTTGAAATGATCATCTTTTTTAAAAATATTTTGTATTTATTTACTTGGTGGGACACAACTACTTGAGTGCTGGTGCACAGCAGTCGTTTCCCCCTCGATGATTTATTAATGGCTTCTCGGTGACAGATATTTATTTTATTTATTATTGTACATTTAGACCCACAAGCGCTCATAATCTCCACGTATTAGGATTCACCTCATCACTTAGTGACGAAGACGGGCTCCGCGCTTGCATTCTAAACATGCAATTTCTTGCCTCATCAGGTAATGTAATTCCACGCTTCATTAGGACCGCGAGGTTTATCGTTTGTCATCAAGGCCGAGCTGTCAATATATGATTAAGTTTCACACGGGGAAAGTGTAATATTTTGGGGCTCGAGCAAAACAAAACCAAAGCGCACGTATTAATTGCGGTGAGCGGGGCCCTTTTTCTTTGGAGATGTTCAGCCTGTATTTGAGATATCACGACAAAGAGACAAATTGATCTGAAGCAATGACAGCTCCCCGCAGAAACCGTGTCTCACTCTGGCCGGAAAGAGATGCTCCTTTACCGTCGTGTCAGACGCTCTGGCCTCCAGGAGCCGGTGCGTGTCGTCATTATCCGCGACCGGCTCGGGAGGCAAAGTAAATATGTAATAAACCGAGTTAAAGATTAACAAAGGGAAAAGAGAAGTCTGACAGGCTGGCTTCCACAGTGACATTGGTTTCGTGTGCTCAGCCCGGACGCAGATGTGTGCTGTCTGACAGCGCGGTGTGAGAGCGCCGGGGCGACCTCTGCTAAGCCCTCGGCTCTTGTTACTTCCCGGCGAAACTGGAGACGGGTGTTGTGGTACGAAAGCTTCATGTCTGTTTTTGGGCGCCGCGCTAATGTTTCATGGTTGCAGCGTGGTGGCGCGGTGGGTTATGGTTTTAATCATCAGAAATTCAACGTGTGTGTTGACGGGTGGGCTCTTTGCTTTACCTAATGATCCGAACAGCCGGTAAGATGTCTTTGCTTAATTTGAGTTGGGAAAATCGGGAAAGAACCTGATGTAACGCATTGGGACGTAACGCCCACATATATGGGCTGTCTTTCCCCCCAGACCCCTCCCCGCCGTCGGCTTAGAGGTGTATTTCATTTAGTTTTCAATCAATCATTCATTCGTTATCTGTACAACTTAGCCTTCACTCAGGGATGTGGGGGGGGGGTAGCCTATCCCAGCTGTCATTGGGCGAGAGGCGGGGCTCACGCTCTCATTCACCCAACATACAACGATCGACTCATTCATTCACACGTCGTATAGAGACATACAACCCCTCTTATGTAAGACAAAGACAACCATTCACTCCTTCATGTCATACAGAAACATACAACCATTCACACGTCTGAAGAATTTAAGATCTCCGATGAACCTCTGACATGTTTTTGGACCGTAGGAGCCAACCAGAGAACCTGGAGGAAACCCATGGGGAGACTAACACAGATAGGCACCCTGTCGGAAACCAACCAGGGACCCTCTAACCGTGAGGCTTAAGTGCTAATCACTGTGCCACCGTGTCAGCCGGGTTTATTTCCTGGTTGCATTTCTTGCAATCGGTCATATTTGGAGGGAGGTATATGGGTCTGTGGCTTAATTGAAGAGACAATTGTTTTGGTCTTGGATGAACAAAATCATCTGTGTTTTTCCTTTTCAAGGGGGAAACCAACCTTCCAGCCTCGTCAGTGGCCCCCGACTCTGAACCGGCGCCGCGTTTCCTTCCCCTTCGTGATCCAAACGCAAACACACGACACTCCTTGGCGACACCTGCGAAACAAACGGCACCTTCCTCCTCAATTCCTCCGCCCCCCCCCACCCCCCACCCCCGTGATTTACTCGTCACATGCCTCTGTCTGCCGCAAATGAGCTATGATTGAGGTGATTGGAATTTCCAGAGGCTGTCACAATCATTTTGATTCAAAAATAGACGGGCGATAATGGGAGAGACAGGCCTGTTATGAGAGGCCTGTCAGGTCTAAAATAATGCATCAGAGTGAGGAGGTTAAGACACAGCTTCCTTGTTAATAATTAATTGCTGTTCGTGTGGTGGATCCACTCCATCGCTCCCAGTCATCATTTGATAATTGCTTTACATTTAATTTGGCTTTAGGGGCTGTTTTTCAAGCTGGCTAAATTGTGCTTAAAGTGAATACGGGTTCAGACGGAGACGGCGGTTCGGTGGTAAACCGGTGATTAAAAAAATGACATGTTAGACGAAGAGTCTTTGATATAATCGGGGTTTTCTTATTGAATTAACTCATTTGACTTAAAAAAAGAAAGTCGGTGTCTCTGCTCTTTCAGCCTGGCAGGGGGGATTACCACACGGTCCAATGTTTTTATTGCCTGCCATAAATAACGGAGTTCGACTCAAGAACAGGGCGGCAGGGTGGTGCGGTGGTTAGCGCTTGCGCCTCACAGCAAGACGGTTGGATTCTGAAAGGGGACCTTTCTGTGTGGAGTCTCCGTGTTGTCCCTGTGTCTGCGTGGGTTTCCTCCAGATTCTCCAGTTTCCTCCCAGAGTCCAAAAACATGCAGGGGGTTCATCGAAGACACTAAGATGTGTGAATGAGAGTGAATGATTGTCTCTATATGATGTGTGAATCGGAGGATGAATGGCTGTATGTCTCGAAATGTGACCCTCTGATCGACTGGTGAGCGGCTCAGGGAGAATTCAGCCACTTGCCCAATGAAAGCAAGAATAGGCTCCAGCCCCCCTGCGACCATGCAGGATAAGTGGTACACGTAATGAATGGACAAAGTAGCCGCTTGCACAGTCATGCCATCATTCAATAGGTATTGGAAATAAGAATTATTCCTATGATACTACGACTACTGCTACTATAACTACGATGCTATACTACTGCCTATAATTATAACAATGAAAATTAGGAGCCATCTTAACATAAAAGGTGTCAAATGCCAGAATAAGTTCTTTATATAATTGAAATGTATAATCCTTTAGTTTCTCGTTATTCTACTAGTTACCCCGGAGAGCTCACGGTGTTTCGGGGTCCTCCTGACGAGGAGTCGAAGAAAGTGCCGTGGCAATGCCGTCGCGATAAAAAAAAAAAAAAAAAAAAAAACGACCCCCCGCCCCCCCCCGCGCAAAATCAA
>CAAKHD010000250.1:11874-24707 GCA_901007705.1 Fistularia tabacaria | reverse complement strand
CCGCGGCGTGGAATAAATACAAAAAGTGTGTTAGTTCCCTAGGGCGGGGGGGGAGGCTGGGGGGGGGGGGGGGGGGGGGGGGGGGGGGCCTGTCCTTTTAGGACTTTTTGGGGCCTTTCTGACATCGCGGCGAGGGGCGAGGCCCACACCGAAGTGGCGAGGCTGTGATGTCACTCTGTGATGTTGCTTTGCAGATATAATGTTACGGTTGGGAGTTTGACTTTTTTTTTTGAAAAGGAAACAGCAAAGACATCGAAGATAAAGTGGAAAGCGTTCGTACTGGACAGCACAACTGCACCATGTCGGCCAAGTAAAAGTGGCTAGTGGTCCAATGCTGATAGGTGATTACCCTGAGTCAGCCCACAGGATGATTCCCAAGTCCAGTGCACTGGACCCTCTACTGGGATAATGGAGAATAAGACCGCGTCTCGTCTTTTAAAAAACGTGTGCTTTGTAAAGTCTTAATCCTTCTCTCGTAGGTGAGATTCTGGGACGAACAAGATTTCTGCGGCAGCGTCTTTCCTTTAGTTTGTTTTTTTTCTAATGTATCCTTATCTAGGCGAAATTGCTGCGCGGGCTGTAGTTTTGGGATTTGCAGAGAAGCGGGCAAACCTTCTTCTCTGAAATCTGCCGCTGTTGAAACGTAACCAGCTGCATTGCACGGAAGGATAAGCAAGTGTTAAACATTGTCATGCAGGGTTTATTACATGCTTATGCAGCCTTTATTATCATTAATCTAACTTTGCAAAGCAATACAATGTGATCCTGATTGCCACTATAATTATTATGAACCTGATGGCTTGTTGATCTAAAACGTAATGAGTATGAAATGTATCAAGACTTTAAACACAGAAAATATATGCTGATAATCCTCTTCGGATTATGTATTGCAGCCCCGCTGTTAGCCGTGACTTGATTAATCGGTAATAAGAGTAGTCAAGTATATAATTTCTCCTTGAATTTTAATCTCGGCTGCCTTTTTATTTTTTATTTTTTTGGGGGGGAGGAATAGCAAAAAAGCGGTGGCTAAAGAATGTGGGGATTTAAAAGAGCGGTCAGCATTTTGCCCCCTCGGGTCGACGAGGAATTTTGATGGGTAATTATTGCCTTCTCCTTTCAAGTCCGAGCTGCGCAGGCAGATGTGTGCGGATTAAGCGGGAACATGCTGTCCCAGTGGTTTGGCAAGAACACAGCGGAGAGGGATGTGCCTCACATACACTTGGCCGACGACGATTACCTCAAGGTACAGAGAACCTGTGCATTAACGCCACTGCGGCCCGCCGGTGGCATCTGTGGAACTCTGCCATCTGCACGGGGCGACAATCAAACTCCATTGTGCTGTTGCGAAGCCCCCCATCCCCCCCGCATGCTCCCCCATCCCGGGGGAGTTTTATTGGTCCCTTTGCCAAATCCAAAGCAGCTAGTGCTCAACCTTGCGTGCGCGCAGATAATGATCAAGTTAATTAGACCTGAGATTGAATGAACTGCCGCAGTAACTTAATAATTTGTAACTTGATTAAAAATACCATAACTCCGCAGCTCCAGCGATCAGGAAACTTTCCATTTCTGGTTTTTTTTCTTCAGATAGCTGGCGACAGAATGTGTTTCAGTATCGGAGATGTGTTTATCCAATCCAAAAATTACTTTTAAGTCCTGAACACAACTTATTGAAAGTCCCCTGTCGCCCGACTGACAAGAAGTCAAGTCAAGTCAGGTTTTTAGTTCTATGGCGCCGAATCCCAACACAGTCGTCTGATGACAGCTTCCGTGTAGAGCAGGTGTGGGTCACCCTCTTTAAGATGATTGACAGAAACCAAACATTCCCACATGAGAAATCACTTGGCAACTGCAGTAAAGAAACATCGCCTTTCATCAGCCAGAAACGTTGGACGGACACCGGCTCAATTTTGGCGACCTTCTGTCTCAACCAGAGAGAGAGAAGGACAGGGAAATAGAAAGAGTGTGATAAAGACAGTGGGGTAGAAGGGCTGGGAGGGCAGGACACAAATGATCTCATCCTACTAACGACAATAGCACTAACAGTAACACAGTAACATACTAACAGCTGACTTGATACAATAATAGCTTAAATATTCACAAATGAAATAATGGCAGGCGCCATGCAGGACTGCTGCAGTCGATCGAGCCACGCGCCCCTGGGAACCTGTGAAATAAGAAAGCCCGGGGGTCTCGGGAGAAATTATGAGGTCACTATCATGCATGAGTGAAGGGACATTGGCAAGTGGTTAATACAGTGTAATAATGCTATTTACTTATCCTCAAAGGAAATATACATATTTGGAAGAAAACTGGGTCGAGGTAGCTTCGGGGTTGTTTATGAAGCCACCCACATCGAAACAAAGACTCAGTGGGCTATTAAGAAGGTCCGCAAACCAGAGGTGAGTGTATTTTTGGCGCACATCGGTGGCATCATCCGCCTAAAAAAAGACGAAATCGATCTGACAAACAAACTACAAACAAACGTGTCTGTCGTTTCAGCCGGGAAGCTCAAAAGTCAAGATGCTGGAGCAGGAAATACAAATTCTCAAACAAGTCAATCACGCTCACATAATACATCTAAAGGAAATCTACGAAACAGCCAAGGTGAGCCTTGTTGTTCCCGGAGTAACAAATAAAGTTCATTAGGAGAAGACCTAATGGATCTGACATATTATAACATCCAATTACCGCGTGTCTCCGCATACATATCACTGATAAGCGCGTACAAATTGGACGATTTGCTTCTAGATGACTTACTTAGTTACTGAGCTGTGTGTTGGAGGTGAACTGAAACAGCTGCTGCAGCGGAAAAAGTTCTTCACGGAGGATGAGACCAGACATATCATCCGCAGCCTGGCGGACGCCATTGTCTACCTTCATAAAAGAGGTAATGACATTCCAGATAATGATGCATTACAGATCGCTTTTACACCACTTTCAAATCTATTATTCCTCTCACTGAAACATCTCACTTCCTACCTTTTCAGCAGAGATGTAAACGTCTCACACTCTGAATGAGGTTTTCATTTAGTTTGGTTTCAGTTACTTTTCATACAGCCGATCTTTTTACTGTAATTGCAACGTGGTGAGGAAATAGTGTTTTTTTTTTTTTTTTTAATGAGCAACTCAAATGAAACACAAAGAGATAAAGGGAGTCGAGCAGTCGCCGTCTGCCGCCCGTCACACGTTGATTATTACGTTGTCATTAAACCATAGTATCACCGCATTGCCCCCAGGGATGTGGTGTTTGATAGAACAGTAGCAACATTAATCACATCTATCTACGTTACTGATAAATCTACTTACTTTATTTAGGTGGTGACCAATTCTGGCAGCTGAAATTTAGAGACTATAGATAATTTGATTTGCATATCGGGCTCAGCTGTCTTAGTGTATTATTCCATTACTGCGAAAAAAAACAACCCAGTAAATTCTCCGTGTGTGTTACAGTTCACACTTGACATAGATTTAAAATCAAAACTGCACGAATCTGTACCAGGAATCAAACACGACGGTTCATCGTGAAGAAATGCTTTATGCATCTTGTCAGTTGGGTAGGAAATGTAATTCTTGTTTTCATTGTTTTTCATCCTCAAACCTATTTGTCGATCAAGAATTGAGAGTTCTGATACCGAATGTGAGATGGCAGAGCTTCAGTCTGCAAAAGCCTGCCTCGTGGGGGGGCTGGAGCCTTTCCCAGCTGTCATTGGGCGAGAGATGGGGTTCACCCTGGACCGGTCTCCAGTCAATCACGGGGCCACATATGGACACTTTGGACCATTCACTCACTCATTCAGACGTCCTATCGAGACACACAACCATTCACTCGCTCACTCACACATCTGGACAATTGACCTGCTGCATGCATTTGGACTGTGGGAGGAAATCCACGCAGACACGGGGAGAACATGGAGACTCCACACAGAAAGGTCCGTTGACAGGAACAAACCTGCTTGCTGTAAGCACTAACCACTGTATCCACTGGGCCTCCCAAGAAAAATTTAAATGTAGTGAGAAGTGCAAGGATATTGTATTGCCATGCATTGCTGGTATTTCGAAAAACCCAGAAGGGTTTTCCATCCATCCATCCATCCATCCATCCATCCATCCATCCATCCATCCATCCATCCATCCATCCATCCATCCATCCAGCTTCTGCCCTTTATCTGCAGAGAGCAGAGAGGCCCAGACTTCCCTCTATCCAGCCACATGCTCCAGCTCTTCTGGGGGGAACCCAAGGTGTTCCCAGGGCAGCCTAGGGACATAGTCTCTCCAGCGTGTCCTTGGTCTTCCCCGTGGCCTCCTCCCAGATGTACATGCCTGGAATACCTCCCCTGGCTGGTCTCCAGGAGGCCATCCTGACCAGATGCCCGAGCCACCTCATCTGACTCCTCTCTATGCGGAGGAGCAGCGACTCTGCTCTTAGCCGCTCCCGGATGGCCAAACTTCTCACCCTATCTCTTAAGGGACATTCCGGCCATCCTGCAAAGAAAAGTCATTTCCGCCGCTTATATCCGAAATATCTTTCTTTCGGTCACTACCCACAGCTCGTGATCATAGGTGAGGGTAGGAACCTCGATTGACCGGTAAATTGAGAGCTTCGCCTCTTCACCACGACAGACCGTCACAGAGTTCGCATCACTGCAGACGCTACACCGATCCACCTGTCCATCTCCAGCTCCATCCTTCCCTCACTTGTGAACAAGACCCCGAGATACCTAGACTCTTTCACTTGGGGCAGGACCTCTTCCCCGACCTGGAGTGGGCACTCTACCTGTTTCCGGTTGAGCACGATGGTCTCGGATTTGGAGGTGCTGATCCTCACCCCGGCCGCTTCACATTCGGCTGCGAACCGCTCCAGTGAGAGCTGGAGATCATGACAGATGAAGCCAACAGGACCACATCATCTGCATAAAGCAGAGACTCGATCTTGTGGCCACCAAACTGGATCCCTTCGACACCACGGCTGCGCCTAGAAATTCTGTTCATAAAAGTTATGAAAGGAATCGGTGACGAGGGTTTTTTGACAAACAAAAGCCTGGTACATTTGGAACCCCACAACACTACGAGGCAAAGACTGATGCACCCCAAAGATAGAATGTGGTTCTGCTTTTCAGTGTGATGAGGATTGTGATGAGCTCTACATTGAAAGGACAAAACAACGTCTACACAAACGGATGGGCTGCCACAGGCACCTCAGCTCAGGACTCCGCGGTCCACCTACACCTTCACCACTCCTTTGGAGACAATCACACAACGTGGCTGGAGAAGTCGAAGTCAAAAGTCAAAGTCAGCTTGATTGTCAATTTCTCCACACATACTAGACGTACAGAGGAATCGAGAAGACGTTTCTCACTTTCCCAAGGTGACATGAAATGAACAAAATAATAATAATAAAGTGCACATTAGCAGTAAATTGCACAATAAGAATTAAACACTAAACATGAAACTCTAAAATAGAAAGTGCACGCTGAAGACAGTCGGTCTTATAGAGGAGAATCGATAAAACGGTTTCCTCAAAATTCCCGTGGCTACTACAAGATTTGTCAGCGATCAGTTGGGACCTGGACAAATAAGAACCTTCTCAGATGTCTTTATTCAGAGACTTGAGATACCTAAAACAGACGAAAACAATAAAAAAGGTGTTTGCACACCAGTTAGTCTCAGCCATGTTTCACACACCATCAACACCGTTCCATTGTGTAATTGGTTCCTCCCAACGGTGCCATGAAAAGGCCCGCCTCAGGCAAATAGTATTTTTTCCTACTGCCACGTCTTACTCCGCCAAATTTTGTTAACAAGACCCTTTCGTCCGATCCGTCTGTAAGGAGGCTTAACAGAGGACTGTGTTATTATGGGATTGTTAGCCTGAGCAAATCATTTTGTATCAAAGCCAGGGCTTCATTTCTCCGGTAGCCCACATATCTCAGTCTACATGTGACTCCGCAGTCATGTCATAATATATCAATGTGAAAACCTTGTTTCTGAAATGTTGCTCTTCTGATAAACAGACATAGTGCACCGCGACTTGAAACTGGAAAACATTCTGGTGAACAATCCTTTCGGTGAAGACATCAACGGCAATATCAACATCAAGGTAAGATGGTGCATCAGCGCTGCTTCTGCGCCGGCACTTGAACATTAACCTCAAAACATCTTCGTGAAACACCCGCTCTGGCCTTACTTCGTTTAACTCTGGCCTTTCTTCGTATAACCGGAGTACAGTTGTAAACATGACCAGGTGAACACGGCGGGTTTTGAGCATTGACAAGGAGTCATGGTGATAGATCGTCTTCAGGCTAAAATGAGGCTCAGCCACAAAATGAAGGTCTCTGGCACACACACATGCGCATGCATATCAACTCTTCCAGTTGTGAGGGAACATTTCTATGTGGCTTTTACTCTACTGTAGTAGTTGGCCCTTCCGTCTCACATCAAGAAGGTTGCTGGTTTGGATCCGACGCGGGGCCTTTCTGTGTGGCGTTTCCATGTTCTCCTGGTATCTTTGTGGCTGATTTCCTCCCCAAATCCAAAAGAAAGCGCATTAGAGACTCTAAATTGTCCAGACGTGAGTGAGAAAGCGAATGGTCGTATGTCTCTATATGTGGCCTTGTGATCGACTGGCGACCGATCCAGGATGAGCCCTGCCTCTCGCCCAATGCCAGCCAGGATAGACGCCCCCCCCGCAACCCAGAGTACACAATCAGGGGTATAGAGAATTACTGAGTTCATGTATCTGTCATGGTGCAGTGCTTAAAATGCTACATGTTCTACATTGCCTCGCTGCAGGTGACAGACTTTGGCTTGGCTGTGGTGACAGGGGGTGTTGGCATTGAAAACATGATGACAGACACCTGTGGGACTCTTACCTACATGGGTGAGGCCATGAGTTTGGGCTGAACGTATTGCGGTTTTCATTGTCCTGCTGGTAGACACTGCTACATCCATACGAACACAATATTCGCATACTCCAGTCAAATGCTTCTTTGTGTGTGTGCGAAATTTAGCTCCTGAAATGATGAGCGGCCGTGGTTACAGTCACTGGTGTGACATGTGGAGCATCGGGGTCATTATGTACATGTTGTAAGTGGAAACACATCTGCTATACATATCCATATGCGTGTATACAGTGAACGCGGATGTCTAACCTTTGCTTTTCCTGCAGGCTGTGTGGAGAGCCTCCTTTCGTCTCCAGCACTACAGAAACATTAGTTGAGAAGATTAAGAGTGAACAAGTCACCTACACTCAACCCACGTGGGCCTCCGTCAGCGACACAGGTGGAACTTCCCCTCTCTTCTCGTTTGTCAGCGAACTCAGTCCGGCAACTATCAATTTTTTTTAACTTAACTTTTAATTTTCTTGTTTCAACAGCTAAGAACCTTTTGACCTGCCTTCTGAAGAAAGAACCCGCGTACCGGATGTCGGCCAATCAGCTGCTAGAAAACCCCTGGATCACAGTAAGGCACCGAACCTCCACCTGCCGTTCGGTGAGGAGTCACACGGATGATGCTGACTTAGCGCTTTGTCCAATAGGGTGACACCAATTCCCCTGCCATGCCCGTCAACGCGCTGGAGATGATGCATCAGTACAAGGAGCAGGAAGACAGTAGGATTTTTCTTGATCTCCGGTCTTAAATACAACATACATAAATAATACAATCATTGGACTGTCCTGATGATGATACAGATTGACCAATCCCTGAAGGCCAGATGAGGAGAACCTCAACAATGATGTCTGTAATAAACTAATAGTTCACATTTGGTATTGATAGCTGAGTGGACGGAGGAACAAAGAGCCAGAGATGGGACGGACAGAGAGAATGACCGTCCTGAGCCACTCGAGGTAAATTTGCCGCAGCTCCGATTCAAGACGGTGGGGAATTGTTCGGTTGCGTCTAGAGGACTTGTGTCTCGATCTCCTCAAAGGACCCAGGGGACACCTCCTCGGCTTACAAGGCGACTCCAGCGGAAACGGACAGTAGCCGCGGAAAGTCCATGAAGTTCAGCCCCGCGAAAGAAGACAACTTCTGCAAACTCCCCACCGTAAAGCTGGTACCCAAATTCCACGTTCATCTCGTTTTATCTTCCACAGCTCCATAGAATCGATCGCCATGTCAGTGTCTTTTCTCACACACACTGAACCGAGGGACATCTAGTGGTGAAGCTGCAGACTCGAACTCATCGCTTTATTCTTTCAGTGCAAGGTGATGAGCGAGGCTCGCAAGAGGATTCTGGTTTCGTTCAAAATCTATCAATTCTTGGTCTGAAATCTCAGAATCATAAAAGTGGATTGCTTTCAGGTTGTTTTAGATGTAGTAGGGAAAGCAAAAATATTTTCCCGAGTGTCTGAAGTCCTGGAAAAAGCAAATGGATGCCAGTCAATGTGTCAGTCAAATAGAATGCCTCCTTTCCTTTCTGCTCTCAGATTCATTATTGGGATCAGAGAAGCCCATAGAATCCTCCCAGAGCTGCGTCTCTTTAAAACCCACCTCTCAGAGTCTCAGACTGACTAATATTAGACCCAGCATAGTAATCCAAGCCGAAAATCTCCCCCACCGCAACAGCTATCGGGTGTTGGACCGAGCTCTCTTCGGGTTTTTTTCTCTGTTTCTTCTCTTCTTCTGTGGCCCTCGACATATCTGCAGGTAACAACAATAAGCAGAAAGGTTATCAGTGTTTAGCAGTGGTAAGTACTTCTGCCTTTCAGCCAAAGGTTTCCAGGCTCGATTCTGACAGGAGTCCTTCCTGTAGAGTCCCCATCTTCTCCTCGTGTCTCTGTGGGCTTCCTCCAGATTCTCCGCTTTCTTTTTCACCAATGACCCTCCTGCCCAAAATCGGCGGGAGGGTCATTGGTGACCATAAATTGCCCCGACGTGTGAACGGTTGAGTGAATGTTTGTATGCTTGTATGTCTCTAACTGTGGCCCTGCGATCATCTGGCGACTGGTCCAGGGTTAACCACGCTTTTGCCCGATTACAGCTGGGAAAGCCCCCCCCCGACCCTGCAGGATCAGTGTTATAGAGAATGAATGAATGAATGAACAACAGCAACAAGAATATTGATAATAACATAGAAGCCGCTTTTCATTAACGTGCTGTGTGTTGATGTGATGTCTGGAGAGCCTCAACGTCATCAGCTGGATCTCGATGTAAACATTTTCACACTCGCATTGAACCCCCAGTGGAAACAGCGCTGCCTGCAGCCGACACACCAGTTGAAAAGGCTTTAACAGAGTATCTTTAATAGATTAGTTCTTACTTTTAATCAGTATGTTAAGCTACCTCGAGAGAAAACAAGCTCTGCAAAGCTGATTTGTCTCCTCTCGGCTGCTGTAGAGCCAGTATGGCAGGTTGTGTAAGAAAAAAACCCATGTTTGTCGTTCATGATTATGAATTCTCCCATTTCTCATTGATCAAGTGGCCCGAACATGCTTCGGATCTCTCATGTCTCTCCTTCTTTATCTTTGTATGCTTTAAAAAAGTGCAAAGACAAAGGGGGCCATCCCCCGAGGGACAAGAGCAAAGACGTGTGTCAAACCCAGGCTCCTCCTCAGCCGACCACCTCACAGGTTTGTTAACCCTCTCTTTTTTCCGGGTTAATCTTCTCTTTGTCATTTTGGAGATCAAACACCGAACACCTTTAAGCGTAACCATCCTTGGTGTTTTCATATCGACCTGTGTTTTCCCCGCTCACCCAGTCACCACAAGATGGTGCCAGACTTACCTGCTGCCGAGGACGTGAAAAAGACACAGCCGGCCAGCTGTTTTTTAAATTAATGTGATGGACGATCCTGTTATGTAAGATGAATCTGAATCTCCTCCTCGCAGACTCACGCCGTTGTGAAACCCTCCAGACAGTCGAGTGCAAAGCAGCGTCGGCCGCAGGAGAAGAGGGACACGAGCAGCGTGCAGAGGCTCCAATCCGATAAAGGCAGATCCGACCACCAGAAGCAGTTTTCTAGCTTTGATAGTCAGACTGATTCCCGCAGACCGCATGGCAGCTCCAAGACCGCAACCCCGCTCAAAACCAGATTCAAAAAATCTTCCTCGTCCCACAGCGGCGAAACGGGGCTCATCAGTAAAATAAAATGAGCATCAGAGGACTTTATTGCAAGTTGCAATGTAAATAACAGTGTAAATAATGGTCTGGCTCGCTACCAACGTAACCGTACCTAGAAAGAAAAATGCAGTCGTTATGGAAATGCAGTGACCGAATGGCCATGTTCGGCGTGCGTATGACAGAGGTAGAAGTACAGCACTTTAGATAAAGCTCAAGCTTCGACTGCGTTGCGTGCCAAAGAGCACCAGTTGGAGATATTTCCCCCCCAGATGGAGGACAATTGCTGAACAAACGCTGTTTGAGGATGCCAAGTGACCCTGCGCTCTCACAGTTCTTTTCCAGAAAGAGCTGTGCAAAATAGAGATTGCAAGTTTTGTCGCATGTGACTTGCGATGACTGGGAGTTCCTTTAAAACAGCAAATCGGAGCTAGTTGACTAAAATTTTTCTTGAGGAAAACTCACTTTACTCGCTACCTCGTGATATTCTGTGGACATGCTATCGAGAGTTCCACTTGAAAATATTTGATGAAATAGTAGAAGATATTCCAGTGGTAATGAATAGTTGGTGATTTTACAGATTTAGCATTTAGCATTATCTTTGAGTAGCCAAGTGATGTTCCATATATGGAGGTTGTATTTATTCTTTTCAGTCCAGCCCTCATTTTAAACTGTGCCAAATCACAGCAGTGGTTATGTCTGGGCCTTCTAGTTGCATAGAGGATAATGAGATCATTGTAATGAATATAATAACATTTTGTTGTATAATTATCTCTTAAATTTTCCACAACGCTCCCAAGAACAGATATTTTGCAGAATGTCATTTTACCACAGTGCAGCGAGTGACGGGGATTTTCCCTTTTTTTCTGCTCTGACCTCTCAATTCCAAAATGCCCCCATATGCAGTGGCTGCACCCACTCTGTGTCAAAACAGAAAAACTGTCACACAGGCTGGTTACGCTCCATCTGAATGCAGGGGATTGGGACCGGGGGCAGCCACGGGTCTAATCTGGTTTGGAGGCCATTGAAAGCAGTCGGAGCTACTTTGAGGGCACTGCCATTCAAGCACAGGTTTTGCCGCTGTCGAGAGAATAATCCCTTGCATAGATACAACATTAAAGTAGCCAAGCATAACACACACAGGCTGAATTTCAAATCCACTCATTTGCATCTTGAAGTGAATGAGTGCCAACAATGGGCCCCCGTGTACACGCACGAGCTCTGTGTTTCCGTGCCTATGTGAAAATGTATCGTTTGTTAAAAGGCACCTTATGCCCATACTTCCGGGAAGATGCGTCTCTCCTTGGGGGATTATCTGAAACGAAAATCGGAGACTCTTGCGCTATTTCTCAACCCCGTATTAAGCCTCGTTTTTAAAATTGATATTGAAAGAAATGAATGTAATGAGACAAGTGAAAGTGTACAAGATGTGTGTCAAGGATACCTCTACATCAATATTGTATTGATATCACCGTGTAGCTCTGCTTTGTTCAAAATGGGGTAAACAGCAGATGGAGCTCTCGTAAGATGCTGGATATTTCCTGGAGAGCATCTGACAGGAGAGCATTATCCCCGAAGCTCACTACCTTGTTTGTGCATGAAAATGTGTAATTAGAACTGATTGCTTTTGTCACTTAGCAGTAAAACTGTGAAGTCCGTGAAATGTGTCACTTATTGAAATGCTGTACGGGTACGTCGTCATGGCCTGTTGCAACACAATAAATGGGCAAGACATTTTTTTTTTCTTTGTGATTCTGTTCGCGGATTATTCCGGGAATGGGAAATAACAAATTCATCATTTAATCCCAGTTAATATAGTTATTTTGCACTTACACTTCTGCACCCTATATGGTGACAGTGTCCCGTCGGAGAAGGAGACGGATGCAGGGTCATATGGCTGTCACCGTTTTATGCCAGATTTGAAAATTAATTACAGGAAAAAACAAAAATGTCCAAATTGATTTGTGTAAATTGCAAATTGTAGGAATACTTGTTTATGCCTCAGGGCTCATATCAAGGAAAATGGAAATACCGGCCTCGACGTGATGAAAGAAGGTTTGAGGAGATGAGGATGGTTTCGCTTTGTGTCGCTGCACATCCAGAAGCACCTGCGGTTGGCCAAAACACTGGGGGTGGGGGCGGTGGGGGCAGCGGGGGCAAATGAGGACATATAGAAGATAGTTTAGGAGCACGATTTTGCACAAAGCATTGATGCTAAGGGTATTAGAATATTCGTCGGGATGGAACAAGAGAAGCACCCCAGCTCCTCGGGCCTAACCCCCTCTCCCCTCCCACCGCCTCCCCCTTGCTTCCAGCAGCGCTCCTGGCAGATGGGGGTGGGCGGGTTGATGGGCTGCGGGGATTAAAACCTCCACCGCCCCTCTTCGGAGCCTGAGGAGAGCGTCAGTTGTGCGAAGGTGGGGTGCGGCGAGGCAACTTGTGGTGAGAGTCATGGGGGGGTGTAAAGTGGGTGCGAGTGGGCTAATGTCAAAGGAAGCCACCCCCCCTTGCGTAGCCTTATCCGCTGAGGAGGACGCTGCTGTGGGAAGTGATGCCTCTCAATAACCTTAATTGAGCCCTTTTAATTAATCACTTCATCTGCAGCAACCCAATACCTGCACTTGAAGCCCCCCCCCCCCCCCCCTCCCCCCCCCCCCCCCCCCCCCCCCCCCCCCCCCCCCCCCCCCCCCCCCCCCCACCCCCCTCCCACCCCACCCCTCGTTCGTGTCCTACACACACTGTACTCTTGAATATTTGTTATTTTTCTAAGCATCAA